>JAMKQA010001735.1:0-25154 GCA_024699735.1 Posidonia australis | reverse complement strand
CATCAAAATAATTACAAATATTATTTAATTTTTCTTCTCCTTTTCTTTCATCTTGAATTCTTCTTGGTAGGACATGGATCTTTTTCTTCTTCAAATATTGTCCCTTTTATGCTTGAATTTTCTGAGTCTTTCAATGATCTTCCTTGCAAATATGAACTATAAAAATATTCTCATAAAGCACATTAGTCTTTTGTTATCATCAAAATCAAGATAAGGCTAATAAAGCCAACACTACCCATAGTATGCCTCCTACAAATGTACAAAACATCCCAGATGCATAAGGACTCATTAAGGCATCTTTCCAACCTTAATATGATATGCACTATAAGGAGTAGGCTTATTAAAGTCCAAGTCCATTAGAGTAGATAAATAATACAAACAAATTAATAAACCATTTATTTTCTTCTTTGAACCATTAAATAAAAATCTAGTAGATTTTTCTTTGAACCGATAATAAATATTTAAATAGTAGAATACACATATGTTTACAATATAGACATTAATCCTATTTCTTTTGAAGTCTTCTCCAGGAATTCTCTTGTGAGACCTTTTGTAAAGGAATCAACTAGATTCTCCTAACTTCTTACGTTGATCACCGTGATAATGCCCCTTTTGAGAAGATCAAAGACGTACATGGTGGATCCACATAGTCATATTCCATCTATTGTACAAATCATTACTAGCAACTGTCACAGTCGCTTAATTGTCACAAGAGATAGTATGCCTGACATTCTTTCTCTAAACTGTGGATGACCAAACAATAGTTGTAACAATCCTCCCCATCAGGTCGCTACCACTCATCCTAGTCTTTTTTTTTAAATTTTATCTTTTTATTTCAATTACACTAATTTTGATTCTAAGCATAAACTACAAGGTCAACCAACAATAGTAAATCTAACAATAACTGAAATAAATCTAATAACTAAGCACTCACTAGAATCCTTGATGTACGGCAGTGTGACTTCTCCTATGTGCACTAACAAATGGCACCTACTCTTGCACTTGTGAAAAACAGGAAAATAAAGCACACAGGAGTGGCCACTCTAAACTGTCACCCAACACACATCCCCACCTAAACAACTCAACAACCACTACCGAGAGCAATCAAGCATAGACATCTCACTTAGATGTCGTAACACCACAAAAGCGGCAATTCACCATTGCTCAGCAAGCAGCAAAATCTCAAAAAACATGCCTTTAAAACCTTTCTTTTCCTTTCATTTTCAAAACTACATGCATGCTCTTTCAAAATCCTTAATGCGCATTTGAAATGACCACTCTTGCCAAGTCAAGTCTAAAACCAACACAAGCTAATCCCACGCACTTTCTACGTGGACCAAACAACCAACTGTAACCATGCCGGCGATAGTCTCGTGCTTGGCACAGAAGGCCAAATGCGCTAGGGTGGGCAAAGTCACGACAAAACAATAAAAAGCAAATGATAAAAATGCAGGAGTCACCACCTAGACTACTTGAAAACGGGAGACGAGGAAAACTGTTTTAAAACATTAAAACCATGCCATAAAACCAATGGAAAAGGTCAACATGAACCAGAAAATGGGCAAGGGTCCCTGTTATACACGAGAAAGGTATTAAGCACCCTCGTGCACCCGAAAAATCGGTCTTTCATGGGTTTTTCGTTTACTTTTATGAAATGTTGGCTTTTCAGCCTGTCTCTGTACGCCCAAGGGCGATATGCCATGCAATGCTACATGCAAGTGGTGTCTTATGCTAATATGGGTAGAGAGACTGTAGGTTGTGTCCTAATGCTCAGAAAGGTCACCCGAGTGGTGGATCAAACACCGGTGCAAAGATATTGCACGGATATAACCACGTATCCAACAATATCGGGTGGCTAACGTCCTCGCTTCGCTATATGCAAAACCTATGCTACCATGCACAAATGTGGATGAAAACAGACTGGAGTCATCCTAATATATCTAGGAGGACACTCAAACAAAACCAAAGGCAAAGCAAATCGGGAATCATGTTAAATACCATGCCAAAAAGCTACTGTGTGTAGTGAAAAACAGGCATGTGCGCCTGTGTGGTTCGCCAGACTAGTGCGCCATTCTGGTGCGCCTATGTAGTGCGCCACCTATGTGTGCCTATGAAAATGCAGATCAAACAATAAGCTAGACTAATGTGCCATGCGATATAAAATCTTGCAAACATGCATAAGACCATCTGAAAATGCACCATGGACCTCTAAAAGACTTGATTACATATGAGTGAGTTTCCCCTCTTCCACAAGGTCATAAAGGAAACAAGAAACCCAAGAAAGCATGATATGGGTCTTGTGCTCAAGGGCTATATGCCTCACACAAGACCACACAACCCTACTTTGAATAAAGCTAAAGGGTTTCATCCATGCTACTCGGTCCTGGATCATGGATTGTTGCATAAGAGCTCTCCAAACAAGAGTCCATGGGGCAAACAGTTCACCAGACCCCAGTAATAGGCTGACTATGCTAGATGCAAAACTAAAACAAACAATACTATCACATTCTGATATCGTGCACATAAGAACATGACATATCAGGGATAAAACATCATGAAAATCAAAGTCCAAGACAATCGGAATAGCATGCAGATTATGATGCAAAGTTGGCTACCTGCACCCTGCGACCAGGCTGGTGCGCCAAGATGGTGCGCCAGCTAGGTGCGCCCATCTGGTGCGCCCCAGATACTCTATTTTAGACTGCAGTCTGGTCTCAGAGTTTGGACCAAATGTATGCAACTGAACAGGTTACTGACCACCCAGACCATTAACCCAGATGCCAGAGAACTTAAATATGATAACTAATCAAGCATTAAAACCCTTTAATCATTCTATCCTCAAGTTATGCATATTCATGGATTACAAGGGCTATAGCTACTATTGATGGATTTTATGGGTTGTACAGTGATTTATTTGGCATAATGATCATGCAGAAATGATAAACATGTAGAGAGGATGATTTACAGTTCATTTCATAGCTAGTGACTACATTGGATCATGATTCATTGTTAAAATGGAACCATATAGTGCAGAGATCATTATGACACAGAAGCAATAAGCATATATGAAGGAGCATCCAAAATATCACAAAAGGCAAGAGAGAACATTGCTATATAAACCATATATCAGTTTGGTTGCATGCTTTATTCCGGATATGATCTGGAAAAACTAAGTAGAGATACGTAAAGGGCCTTACCTTGTCTGAGGTATCTCCTCCTTGGATGGCTCAAGGTATCTCCTCCTTGTTGCCTTGGATTCAGCTGGGAGTGCTCTGGGATGTGAGAAAGTGCTCTGGGAATTGAGGTGTAGGTTGCTGGAGTGGGTGACTCGCTAAGAGATGGTAGGTAGCTCAGCCAAGAGAGCAAAATATTGCTTAAGCAAGGCTTTTTAAAGAGGATCAAATGGTAACTCCTTGGGATGCAAAAGGACTCGAAGCTCAACAACCTCGCGTATATTCGTATGGAATATTCATAAGACTCTTACGAGCACAGCAGATGGAAAGCCAGCAACCAGCACCCTGAAAAATAGTGGTGCGCCAACTTGGTGCGCCACAATGGTGCGCCAGCTTGGTGCGCCACCATGGGGCGCCTGCTTGGTGGCGCACCATCTTGGTGCTCCACGTTGGTGCTCCCACCTAGCTGCTGGACCATAGGCTTGGGGTCGGTTTGTGTGAGGATCTCTGGCCAATGTCAAATAGGGTTCAAAAGTGGTTAAGCTTTCCGCATCCAAAGCAACATCTTCAGGAGGATCCACCTACGAGTCGCCTCAAAATTGTGGTGTCTACACCAGCAGTGCCTAAATGCTCATCATTGCAAACAATACACGCACAATAACCACAAAACACAAACCACAAAGCCTCTGCTCTGCACAACATGGTTCCTTCTGGACTAGAATAGTAACACCAAGTCACGGAGCTACTGCTCCAAAACACAATTCCACACAGACATAACACCTCGACCTCCTTTAGACTAGTGCCTGATTTCCTAAATCAAGATTCAACAAAACCATAAGCAAACACCACAATGTGTCGTACTGCTCAGTGCCAAGTAATCAACATTTGGCCACAAGTGGCCCACTGAAGCATGACTAATAGTGCCTACACTGTTACTGAATATCTTATTCTGTACACCACATCTAAAACCAAACCAATATCTAGACCTAGGGATGAAATCATGATCCCTATTGTCCATTCTAAATCATTAATGAAAAGACTTATTATTTCTAAGTCATGTCGTCTTTTATATCAACTATACCCCAAGTGGAATCTTGCTAATTCATTTTAGGCAATCCCTAAGATTATTAATGATTATCCTCATCATTGTTGTGCCAATATAATTACCTCCCCAAGATTTATATATATGTGTGTGTGTGTGTGTGGGTATTAATCAACACATAACACCTAATGGGAAAGGGTCTAGGTCTGATTTCACAGACTGATTTAGATTCGATCGATCAAACCTGAGCTCAAGGCAACACTCAGGATTTTGTTCGACAAATCATTAATAAATGATCTACCAGACCTGGGAACCAAAAAACCCTATCAATATACTGAACCCATTCAGTATACCAGATTAGGGGACTCAGGGCAAACTGACCTCAAAATCGGCATACCGATCCAAAATCGGTATGCCAAATCAGGTGATTGTAGAACCTAAAATAGAGTACCTAAGACTCGTCTCAATAATGGGAATTAAGGACGCACCACATTGTAACGACCCAAATTTAGAAGTAGTGTTTTGGCCAGATAATTAAGGTGGGATTCAGATGTGTTGGCGTTGGCGATCCCAATATCCAATGTTGGACACGTCCTCAATAGTGTCTTACACCTAGATTGTGGGTTTCTAGCCCATTGGTGTTGAATAGTTCGAGAGTTGTGCTGACCCTCGTAAGAGTTTTGTGGGTTTGTTCTGGGCATGGAGTTTGGTTGGAGTGTTTAGATGACTGGTCTCTCCAAACCAAGCCATGTGGACACGGAAGATCACGTGATTTAGTCTCATACTGTGGCTTCCTTCCCTTCTTTCTTTCTTTTCTTTCCTCCCTTTCTTTCTCTTTCCTCATTAGGCCCCACCTCCCCTTTCCCTCCTTTCCTTCCACTTTCACTGTCACTCCTCCCCTTCCCTTTTAAGGGAGTAAGAGAGAAAGGGAGATGTGATAGAGGGAGAGAAAGAGAGAGAAGAGACAAGAGCGGTGAGTGAGAGAAGAGAGTTAGTCAGAGGAAGGGGATGTCGTCACCACCACCACGCTGCCATCGCGAGGAGGAGGAGGAGGACCGAAGCAGCTCATGGCTAGAGGAGGAGGACGTGTGTCACCGTTCGCTACTCGTTGCCACCACATTTCCGATGGAGATATGCACCTTTTAGACTTTCTTTTGGTTTTTAATTTGATTCTTAAGGGCATGATAGCGTGTTAGTAATTGTAGTGATTTTTATAGAATTTATTGTGCATTTGTGGGCCATTTATAGCTATATTTATTGTGTGGGGTGAATAATGCCTCCTTTGTGTTTTTGCTATTGATTTCTCGAGATCTGTTTGATGGATATCTATGTTGCTTATCTGGTTTGCTTGGTTTGCTTATCTCGTCGAGATTTCATTTTGATATATGTTTTGCTTGGTTTGTGTGGGTGTTTGCAAGGTTTGGGACTTTGGGTCCTATTTTTGGGTGCCTTGGTTCATCTGGTTCGATATGTTGAATTATTTCGACATACAATTTTAGGCTTTCAGAATGTCCCCTTGACCCCTAATTCAGTCAATTGAAATTATTCAGTTTGCCGTTCTGGGTCTTAAGTGTTGACATGGCACCTTGGTCCGGTTGACCAGTCGTGTTCCACATGTTGGGTCAGGGGATTTCAGTTGACCGATCCCTTTTTTGTCTGCCGAATTGGTCTCCTGAGCCCTGGTTCAGCCGATCGTTTTGGTTCTGTATACCGAACCAAACCTAAACCCCTGTACTTAGTTATTTGTAGTGTGGATTTAATATATATATATATATATAATATATATATATTATGTATGTATTTATGTATGTATTAACCTTGGAGAAATAAAGATAATGGCATAAATGGTTAGGACAACCATTAGAATGGTTGTAGGGTTTGCCTAAAATGAATTAGCAAGAGATCATCTCAGATATGGGTAGGGTAAAAAATGAAATAATTTAGAAATAATTGGTTCTTCTTCCCCTAGATGGTTTAGACTGAACTTTAGGGATAATAATAGCATCTCTAGGTCTAGGACTTGTGTAATTTTTGTGTGTGATGCACTTAATGGAGTATTCAATGGCACTGTTCCGGGTGTTTGAGCCGATCTAGCTGTGATTCTGAGGGACACGAGCCAGTAGGTGTCTTACACTTGGACACCAAAGCATAGAGTTCTGGTTATGATTGCTCTATTGTGGTGTCTTCTGGGTGAGCTTGACACTTAGAGGACACTTTTGTTGGTATTTTTCTTGGGTGGTAGTCGTGGGTTGAGCGTGGTGCTCGTGAACCCAGACGCTCTCAAGGTGTGCATATTGGGCCTAATAGGGGAGCTATCAAGGTAGTGTTTTGCTTGTGGTTTCTCGACCTTTGGTTTTTGTGCCAGTGTTGGTCACAGTGTTTTGTGAGTTTTAAAAAATATTTAATGGTTTTTGCAATGGTTTTCCAAAAAGAAAGTTTTGGAAAGAGAAAAGCACAAATTTGAAAATGGTTTGGAAAGAGTTTTTTGGTGCTTTCTGTTTGCGTTAGGGGCTGAGATACCTGAGGTTGAGGGTTGTCAGGTCGTGGAGGTATAACACTTCTTGACGGTCGTTTCAAGACTAAGGTTGAGGTCCACGAGTTGTGTTTTATAGCATAACGAGGAGGTATAACACTCCTACTATCACTATGAGCACTAAGACTCGGGTGTTATCGGATGTGGAGGTATGAGACTCCTTCCTGAGCACCATGTGGAGGATGTCGTACGGAAGCATATCCTGTAAGGGTCAGTGCGGGTGGGACACATGCTCCATAGCTGATTGCGTCCTGAGAGACCAAGATTGCCTTCCCAGGAAGGGTTGGCTTTTAGAGTCGGTTCCCCAAGTGGGAGAATTGTGCAATGATGGTTGGTTACTACACAGGATGGCACATCATGATAGTGCAGTGCACCTCAATGGATGCTTATGGCCAGTGTTGTCTGCTTGGCGCCAAAACGTTCGACACACTGTTTATACTTGTGGTTTGTGTGGAGTCATGCTTCAGGAAATCGGGCTCTGGGCCTTGAGAAGGCTATGCTTTTGGCACATGTTGAGGCTCCGTGTTTTTGGAGTAGTGGCTCCATGTTTTGGGAGTGGTGGCTTCGTTGTTTTAAGAGCGGTGGCTCCGTCGTTTGGGAACAAAGTCTCCGTGGCTTAGTGTTGTGCTTCGGTCTAGAGGGGACCATATTGTGTAGAGCAGAGATGTTGTAGTTGTGCTTTGGTGTGGCTTTTGGGCTTGATTTGGCAAGAGTGGACATCTCAAGCATGCATAAAAGATTTTGAAAAAGCATGCACATAGTTTTGAAAAAGAAAAGAAAAGAATGGTTTTAAATGCATGGTTTTGTGATTTTGTGGCTTGTTGGGCAGTGGTAGACTGCTTGGTTTAGTGTAGCAACATCCAGGAGGGATGCCAATGCTTGTGTGTTAGGTGCGATCAGTAGATTGTCCTTTTAATTTGGTGACTTATAGGTGTGATACCCGTGCTTGGTTGCCCTCAACATAGGTTACCGAGTTGTAGGTGAGGTGCGAGCTAGGTGACCGCTAAATGTCATTCACGTGTACTTTATTTTGTGTGTTTTGGCAGGTACAAGATAGTAGTTATTGATTGTTAGTGCATATAGGAGGAGTCACGTTGCCACACATCAGGGATCTAGGTGAGTGTTAGTTTAGCTTTTGTAACACCTGTAAAATTCATTTTGTAATTATTTATATTTTAATGAATTTTATTCTTGGACGGGTGTTATTGTTCTGAGGCCCGTTGTGTGGTTTTGTGCTTTTGGGCTTGGGCCTCGTGGGTCGGCATCTATTCGCATGTCCCTGTACGTGGTTGGCACTGTGCATTATGGCACTATGCGTGTGGGGCCAAGTGTGGGGTCCACGTGGGTCCCGCGTTTGTGTGTCATTGGTTGTGGCTGGTGGTTGGGCGGAGTGGTTGGTTGCTCATGTGGTGTGTCGGTGGCTGAGACGTGTAGGTGAGCATGCTCCTAGCTACTGCGGGCGTAGGCTTTATAAGTCGCACCGCACTCCTCCATCGCTCATCACCGTCTTCCCCTTCTTCCTTTTTCTTTTTCCCCTCCTTCTCGATGCGCGCATTCCCTTTCTTCTCCCACCTTCCTTTCCCTTCCTTTCATTTCTCCCCACTCCTCCTTCCTCTTTCCCCCTCTTCTTTCCCTTCCAACCGCATCCCCTATTTCTTCTTCCCACGTGCTGAAGGAGAGAGAGTGAGAGGGAGAGAAGCAGAGGAGCTGTGGTGGCTCATGGTGGTGCGTGGAGCTCTAGTGGAGTGCTCTCGGGGTCGTGTTGTGGCAGTGGTTGCGTCGGAGTTCGCTGGAGTCGATAGGGGATCGTCGAAGGCCGTTTTCAGGTACGTATCTCCACCTCTTGTAATAAAGAGCATGAAAATGGTAGAAATTGATAGGGTTGCATGAAATCTAGTTAAATTTACTTTCCTCGAATTTATTGTTATTTTATGAGAATTTATGGTGAATTTATAGGCGTTTATGCCAATGGTTGTCTTTTGGGTCATTTTGACCCTCTTGCCTTTGTGATTTTATATCTTGATGCATGGTGAATGGATTTTGGTTTTGTTTGTTGGGATTTGGAGTAGACTCGAGGGTCTACATGTTATGTTTTATGCAAGATTTTTGGTGTTTGTTTAGCAGGTCCGATAAGAGGTCCCAGTTGGGGCGATTTCGGACCGTAGGGTTTTGGTCGTTTTTTGTTTTTCGCAGAATTCGACATACTGAACCATTTCGGTATGCCGTTTCCAAAATCAGACGACCGAATTTCGACCAGAGGACCTAATCTGATAAAAAAATAGCATACCGAACCATTTCGGTATGCCGTGTTTTTGTCAGATTAGTTCCTTTGGTCGAAATTCGGTCGTTCGATTTTGGACAGTCGCCCGAATTAGGAGATTTCGGTCTACCGAACCAGTTTCGGTATACTGAATTTGGCCTGAGTGTTGACCATTGACCTGATTCGGTTGACCGATCCAGATCGGTCTACCAAATCAGGGATTTTCAGCATAACAAACCTATCTTTGGCATGCCAATTCTAGGCCCAAATATGTTTATAAAATGTGTTTTCAAGGGCTTTGTGGATTGCTGTGTTTTGACCCTGTAAGGTGGGATTGTGGGCCGTCAGTGGTGGTCCCCCTAGGACACCTGACGCGTTGCTTTGCCGAGGTTTTGGAAGAATTTTCAAAGATATGAAAAATGATTTTGGAAATGGATTTCAAGGAAATAGTTGGCCTATTTTGGAAAATGTTTTCCTGGTTTTCTGTGTGCGGGCAGAGACAGTGTGGGACCGTGTCGTCGGGACCAGGGAATGTGATGACATCCTCGGGTGGTTGGGCACGACTCCCTGGTTGAGGTCGGGGGCCGAGATACCTGAGGCTAAGGGGCGTCGGGTCCTAGAGGTATGAGACTCCTTGACTGTCGTCTCAAGGCTAGGGTTATGGTCCGTGAGTTGAGGTGTCTTGCGGCATGACGGGGAGGTATGGTACTCCTGTTGTCGCTGTGAGCACTAAGGCTCAGGTGTCGTCGGGTGTGGAGGTATGACACTCCCTCCTGAGTACCGTGTGTGGAGGACGCAGTGAGGAGGCGTACCCTATGGTGGCCACTACGGGTGGGACACATACCCCGTAGCTGGTAGCGTCCTGAGAGACAGGACAACCTTCCCAAGGAGGGGTTGGCTTTGTGAGGGTTCTCCAGGTGGGAGAATCGTGGGATAGTGGTTGGCTCCTACACAGGATGGCACATCGTGGCAGTGTAGAACGCCATGATTGCTCCTCAGCAGACTGCGTGTGGCCAGAGTTAGGTTGCCTGACGTCGGGTCTCCAAACTCACTGTATGTGGTTTTGGCCATTGAGGGCCTCTGCTTGTGGCTTTGGACTAGTAGAACTCCGATTGTGGTTTGTGAGGTTTTGAGAAAATAGGTTGCGAAATGAATTTTAAAGGAAAATTGATTATGGTTTTGTTTTCTGTGGTTTTCCTTGGGATGTGTACTGGGTGACTTTTGTCACTCATACGTTTTTCCTTGTGTTTTGGTTTACAGGTACAGGCATACAGAGAATTAGCATAGTGCATATAGTCTGGAGTCTCCTAGCCGTACACACATGTTCCTGGTAGTTAGATATTTACTGTTTGGCTTTAATTTTTTCGTAATTTAATTTGTTTTAAATTATTGTGGGAAATGTGGGACGTGACAGTTTTATTTCTGTTGTTTAGTACATTTATTTACTGTTTGAGAGTACTTAGCATTAGTTGCATTATTAGTGTAATTGTTGGTTAATAATAAAGATAAAAATAATTAAATAGAAAATTTGTAGTTAGGTTTAGTGATAGCGACTTAGGGGTCGTTACAACCTTGCTATTCCAAATATTACTTCTGAGGGGAGATCTAAGTCTTCCATCATTTAAAGATTCATAACAACTCTTAATCGAAAAAGATTTATTAGAAGTAAAGGCCTAATAGAGTTTGTCAACCCCCTCATTGAGTTGGAGGCTACTAATTATATTAGTAAAACTATCTAATTGTCGTTGCAAAGAGTCGAAATCAATGTTGTTTCCAATTATATGCCTTAAAAACCCTGGAAAGTCATTATTAAATCTGATCCACATTTTTTTAATCATGCTTTTCTTCAAAGTGGATAATTGATATGAGTTGGGTAAACTATTTTTCACCACATATTTTCCTAAAAATAGTATTTTCTCCACTATTAATTGAAAATCTAGAAAAAATATTCATGATAGGAAAACTTTTCTGGAGTTCCACCCATAAAGGTGACCCGTTAGAGTACACATTCAGTAATGCTCTAGAGCTATTAAGAGAGTAATAACGGGATTTAACTAGCTCAGTCCACTTGAGCTTAGAATTACCTACAAGTAATTACCACAGAAGTTTACATTTCAGTGCATTGCTGAAATTTCTAGTATTGATAATACCCCAACTCCCTTGATTTTTTGAGCGGTAGATTTTCTACCAATTAACTAAGTAGTTTCCTTTCCTAGAGCGTCCTATCGAACTCCATGGAAATCTTCGCTGGAGGCAGTCGATCCCTTTCTCCACCCTAACTAGAAGGTGAAGGACCGAAAGGAAGGAGGTTAGAATGGTAGATAGTACTGAGTTAATTAAAGTGAGCCTTCCACCAAAAGAAAGAAATTTTACTTTCCAAGTAGCAAGTTTTGATGGTAGCTTATCCAAAACAGGTGACTAGTCGTAAAATGAGGCTTTACGGTAGTGCAAAGGCATTCCTAAATATTTAATTGGAAGGGAATCTTGCTTGTAGCCTAGAATTTTACAACACCTATCAATGTTATCCTAGGAAACCCTAATACTAGTAAGGGATAACTTGCAAAAATTACACTTAAGGCCAAAACATGCTTGAAATCAAGTTAGGATTCTTTTGACATTAACAATGCATTCTTAAGTTAGTGATAAAAACAATATTGTATCATCGGCATACTGAATGTTAATCACATTAGGTCCACCTCTAGGGAATTGAATCCCCGAAATTAAATTGTTTTGAGAGTCTAAATATAGCATTCTATTCAGGACATGTGTAGCCACTATGAAAAGTATTGGAGAGAGGGAGTCATCCTGCCTTAACCCATTAGTGGCTCCAAAGAAACATTTAGGTGTACCATTGACAAGAATGGAATATTTAACTGAAGTGATGCACATATTGATCTAAGAGAGCCAAATTTCCCCACAATCGAAACCTCTAAGGGAATTAATTAAGAAGTCTCAATTAACATTATCAAAAGCATTCTTAAAGTCTAACTTCAACACAAAACCAGGAGAATCTGAATGATTCATGAAATAGATTGTTTCCTGAGCAACCAAAAGGCAATCATGAATACTTCTACTTGGAAGAAATAACACTGGTTATTATCGGTTATTATCGATAAAAGAATTCAAACTAGGACAAAATCTGTTGGCTAAGCTCATAGATATGTTCTCTAGATTAAATGTCTCCATGCATGCATCTTGCACTTTCCAAAGCAAGAAGAGGACGAGACGTGTTCAGCCATTCCTATAGAAGTTAATGTCTCTGAGTACGGCAAAGATAAAGCCTCTGACACGATCTGACAAGGACGATTTCCCCTACACACGATCGACCCAAGGGACGTGTTGGAAGACTCAAGGTAACCCAAAATCCTCCTATCCTTATCATTAAGGTCCAAAACCTCAACCTTCCCGCTATCAATAAAATCCTTAATAGAGAAATTAAATCTTGAGTAATAAAAGGCATTATTGCTAAACACTCTGGTAGCAGGATTGGAATTATAACCATCGTCCCACTCTCCATTGTCACTATGATAGCTGAGGGTGCTGAAATTCTTGCGGTCAGTCGAACCGTCGGTATTTGAAATTCGTTGGCATGACTGACCAGATGACAAGGCCGAGACCGAAGAAGAATACACCGATAGTGAGGAAGATGCCCCTCCGGCAATGGAAGAGAGACCTAGATGTGTGATCAGTATAGTGTACTAGCAAACTCCTAAATCCTATCCTGTACCTGAAAAAAATAAAAATAAACAAACACACATGAGTGACCTCTGAAAAGGTCACCTAGTACACACCCCTACTAAGGCACACACTACTCTGACATCCCTCCTGGATGCCGCAACACCACAATGGAGCAATACTCTTTTATCTCACAAAAAACAATTCCTTTGAAATCATGCTTTTGAAAAACCATTCTTTTCAAATCACATTCTTGTCTTTTAAAACCATTTTCTTTTCTTTCAAACCATATGCATGATTTTCAAAAACTTTATGCACTACTTGAAATGACCACTCTTGCTAAATTAAGTCCACAACCACTAGAGAGTGCCATATAAGCATCAAATCATTGCTCAGTCAAAGCAACAAATCACATCTCAACAATTGGCACAACTCCATAAACCTAAACCACAGCACTACCTATGAGCGGAAACCACAAAGTCACAACAAATACTGGCCACAAGCAGTTGTTGGAGAGAGTCTTCAAAACCACTGTACTGCCATGGACAACCACAGTTTGTTCCACCTGCCTCATACCCTCCAAGTAGTATTGCCCACTACCAAGTAACCGACACTAGCCACAAGTAGTTCACCGAAGTGCGACCAACAGTGTCTACACTACCACAGTGAATCACCCTAGGTAGGAGTTCACCGGTCACAACCCCACAGGCCTCACACAACCATGACCCTCAGGTCACACAAACACGCATGAAGTGCATCCTTATGACGTTCCTTGGTGCCTGGACACCCAGGGACTCACAACCCCAGGCCCAGCCAGCACCAAACAGTCTCAGTCTTGACACCCGTACTAATCAGGATGTCACGTCTAACTACACAGAGGTCTCATACCCCCTGGTCTGCTCCCACTTGTCTCTGTGTACAATTAGTACCCTAGGTCTTAGTACCTGGAACAAAAAGATTATCATACCTCCAAGTTCAGTTGACCCTTGATCTGTAGACCTCAACCTTGGCCTTGTGAACTACAATCCAGGAGTCTCATACCTCCGAGATCTGACGAACACTTATCTCAGCCTCTTGGTCTTTAGCCTTACCCTAGGTAACATATCCGACCATCCAAAGATGTCGTCTCATCCTCTAGTCCTAGCGACACACACCTTCGGTCTCTCAACCTCAGAAACCAAAAAACTTCAAAAAAATGCTTTCAAAATCTTTTGCAAACAATACATGCCTCTTTTTCCAAACCCTTTCTTTTGAAAATCATTTTCAAAACATTTTCAAAATCGTCTCAAAAACTACAAAAACAGTACGGAAATCCATCCAATAGGTTATTTGGCAAATCATTTAAACCTTTGCAAACAAACATAGTTTTTTTTCTTCAAAATTCTTTTCAAAGTTCATTTTGATATCAATGAAATTTCTTTCCATAAATGCCACAAAACACTGTAACGAAAACCACATAAAAACTGGGAACTGGAAATCACAGTTCAAAATAAAGTCTTGACAATTCTCCTGTCAAGTCCAAACAACCACACCAAAACAAAAGCAATAGTCTTGAAGTCCTACTAGGCTTCTAAGACTAGACACCCACACAAAACTCAACCAGAACTCTACGTCCTGGTGTCAAGGTGTAGGACACCTATTGACTCATATCCCTCGGGAGCATAGCTAGATCAGTGACAAATACCACCAGACAGTGCTATTAGGTATTTCCCCAATGCACCACACACACAAGATTACTTAAACTCTAGTTCTAAGGACACATCCTAATCGCTATTATTCATTCTAAACTATTAAGGGTGAACTTAGTTCTTCTAAGTCATATAGTTTTTCATCTTATTTACCATGTGGATGGATCTTGCTAATTTATTTTAAGTAATCCTTTTCCTATCCCTAATGATTTTTCCTAATCATTTATATCCATTTCCAATTAATTAATCTAAGGAAATCATCAAAAATATACTGTCAGGTGTTGGACGTCTGATAGGCAGCGTTCAACATTGAACACTGTAAACTCGGCGTTCAACAATCCTGACCCAGACTCCCATACTGAATCACCCTAGATCTAGTCCAATACCTATTCATTTTATTACAGGGTCATTATTTGGCTTGATATCATTATTAATATTATAGGTTATCAGCTAACATGTCTCTTTATATCAATTAAATTTCATAATTCAACATAAATCCCAGTCAAGGGTGTTGAACATTGGAAATCCAACATTCGACGTTAAACGTCGATATTCTAGTGTTTAACGCCCTGGCCTCATATTTTGCTCAAAATTTAGTTGATCTTAGCATGCACTTTAGTCCAAAACCACTAGAAAGTTACCAATACTCCTAAGACACCTAGATTATAGTATGCATTCACAGCTACTACCAATAATCAATTAAATTATTCAGAACATAGGAATGCAAAGCAGCAATGTTGAACGCTAGTTTGTGGGTGTCCAATGTTGAATGCCCCAGAATGGATGTTCAACATACTGAAAACTCCCCTACAATGAAATTTCTCCCTTAATCATGCACATCCCCTCTGAAAACCACACAACCATCAACAAAGGTGGAGGGCATCAAGCACACAATATACACTCAAAAACCCATCCATATACATTACAAAAATTTAATCTAAAGGAGTGTGTACCTTGTTTGAGACTCAACTCTTCCAAGTGCTCCCCATGATCCAGAGCTCCTCTCCTTCTTTTGATCATCCTTCCTTAACCCACGCTAGATGTCAGGAATGGCTAGAGGTCACCAGAGCTCAACCACAAACCCATTGCCACCAACAAACCCATCTCCTTCTCACTTCACTCCTCTCATCTCTCTGGGCACCCAAACCCCTGAAAATCCTCCTCTACGTCCCTAGAATGATGAAGGAGGAGAGGAGAAGTTGTCCTAAGGATTGCACCCCTATCCGCCTATAAGTATAAGTAGTTGACGTTGTGCATGCAACTTCACAGCATTGTACGCCTGCCTAACGTGTGTTCAACGTTGGACGCATGAAACCTGGCATGCAGATGTAGAACGCTGAATCTCTGACGTTTAACATTAAATGCCCCAATGCTCAGCATCCAACACAACAAAGAGTCAGACCACATTATTTCAAGTGTAGAATGCCTAGAATTCAGCATTTAACATTAAACAACTTGTTTCTAACGTACAACAACCTAAAAATTCCAATTTGAATTTTTGACTTAAATTGCTGTCTAAAACCTAGGTCGTTGCACAGAAGATCCAATAGTTAAGTCAAAATCTGTGATTTGGGATCTCTCAAGGAATTCTATCGATGAAGGATTAGGTGTCGTGAAGTCACAAAGACAATGACTCTTAGAAGTTTTTGAAACCTCTTCCAAACACTTGAAAAATTCCAAAGTAAAATCAGAAGTTTTTGGAATTACTCCCGACCTCTGATCCTCCCCCAATAAAGGAGAGCTATCACAAATTTCTAGGAACTTGTCCCCAAGTTTAGCAGGATCGACAGAATCGTTAACTTCCGAAGGATTTGTCTTATAATTACAAGATAAAGAAATACAAGTAGAGGGGGAGATTGTACCCTGCTCCAGTGAGGATCCGAGGTAGCTAGATAGCTCACCGATGTAAGAAGATTTTACGTCCTAGTCAGTACCAAGAGCACTTGCCTTGGGAGAGTGCTTTTCTTCCTACGAAATAGAAGAAGGAGAAGACCTCCTCAAGCCCAAAGAGAGAGGAGAGGACTCAAGAAATAAAGGGTCTACCTTACGTTGGGGGAAGGAGGACTGGTCGAGCACAGAGGCCCTCTTCTCCTCCTAATTTTCTCATATATTTTCAGAATCGAGAGGGGCATTCTCTCACATTTTCTCATTTGAAAAAGATATTAGGGGAAAAAAACACACCTGAGGATCCCCGAGATAGAAAAAAGGAACCTTAACAGGTTGAGACTGCCTCCAAGCACGACGATGGTGCCTAAGGCTCAAGACACGAGAAGCAGACAGAAAAGCAAGCACTTTCAATAGGAAAAAGAAGCGAGAAGCGAGAATCAGAAAATCACCTCTCTTGTAAAGCACTTCTCCTCCTTTTATTATTATTATTATTTCTTGACATGACACAATTTATTGATTCTACTCCCTTAATTTAAGAATCACCTATCAAAATCTAATTTAGTCAAGAATCAAGAGTCAAGAAAATTTATCAAAAACAACCCTTTTATCTGTCGTTTCTTTGGTCCAAAAGCTTCTCGTCTGGTACGAAGCTTCTTGCCTGCGTGGGAATTGCAGCACTGGCAAAACGTGCATGCATGTGAAGAGCTGGGCAATGGGACTTCCTTGGGTGCAAGATTTCTCAAACCTAACCCAGTTTCTTTCACTGCTATCCACCTCCCTGCAAACTGCCTACTTGTCACCTTAGGACGCAAACGTATTAATTTGTAGCTTTTCCCTTCCCCTTTCTGTCTTAAATTTTTAATTTCAGGGTTTTAGTTTAGACAATTTTCTAGATAATAGGAATTATGGGTGATATTATTTGATAAATGGATTTCCAACATCTATTTAATGGATCCATTTGTTAAAAGCGTCCTGGATGTGCCTTGCATGTAACAGACGTGTCCAGGACAAGAAAACCATAGACGCGACCTTACATGTTCGTGTTTTGAGTACGTACAGGGGCCATAGACTATTGTCGTTTTTATTGAAGTTGTATAAAAGACAAAAGTGCATGGCTACATCCATTTTTACTGTAGTAATATAGAAAAGAGTCAAGCAAATGCAACGAAATAATGCGATCTTCCTCCTTTAGAACTGAAATTTAGATTTCCTTGACCTTGTTCTTATAAACAGTTTTTTTTTTTTTGAAAGAGGAGGCAAGCTCCAACCTTAAATAGATTTCTCCAAATTGATGCTATTACAGGTGCATTCTAGGCCTGACCCAGACCAAGATGAAATACAAGATTTCTGATGAAGGGCCTCTTGGACAAGTCAATGAGCATAGGAGTTATAACTTCTAGGAATATGTAAGTAGGTACTAATCTCAAAATGCTCCGTAAGGCTTTTACATTGTTGAATGATCACCATGACCTCCCAAGGAATAAGGTCATGTTCATCTTGTGGAACTTGAATGAGGCTAAGACAGTCGCTCTCCACAATAACATTGATCCAACTATGTGTAATAGCCATGAGAGTGCCTTCTAAAATAGCCTTTGCTTCTCCCACAATAGGGGTGGTGACCAGCACAAATACACCCATCGAAAAAACATGATTGCCATGATGATTTCTAACAACCAAACCAAGAGCAATTTCCGACGAGCCATAAATTCTACATAAAAATTATGTTTTAGCATGCTAAGTCTACTTTCATTTGGGATAAATTTCATCAAAAACCATAGTCTATATCCCAAGATACACAAATCACAAGCTCAAGGACACATTTAAAAAACACTATGGCATGCTTCTCAAAAATCAACGTAAATTCGTCATCATTCGTAGAAAAATCTCCAGAATCTCATGCATTCATGATCCAACTCAAATCTATCCAATTTCATACATTTAACTCAACATCCTAGCATGATTCTAGATTTGAACCATAATAGTAATAGAGGAAGGAAGAATAGAGACACGTACACTCTATGAGATCTCCGATGATCCTCTCCACTCGACAGCCTCCTCTCTACTTCCCAACGGGTCCTCTGAGTGCTTTAGTATCCTAGCGATTGCACCTTTCCATCGACGACCACCTCTCCACCCCCTTCTTCCTCTCTTCCTCTGGTTTTCCCTAGTTTTAGCCCTCCCTTCCTCTTCTCTTTGTCTCGGTCTGCCGCCCTCCTCACCATCCACCACCTCCCATTTATGTCGTCGCTTCAATATCATCACACGTTGACGACCGCCGTTGAGGATCTCGACGTATCAACGAAGCGACATGGCAGAAGGCTACGGGCACTGTGGAGAGCACAGTGAATGGCGACGATGGCTGTGCAGGCTACTGTGCTAAGTTGACTTAGCTACCAACCTGACCCCCACGGTCCCACACATGCACACACATGGCACTGACTGGTCCAAAATATCACATAGTAGGGGAAATTACAAGAGAAACACCAATTAAATAGAGGTGAGGCCAAACAAATCATATCATTAAACTTAATTATCTATATTACAATAATTCATTACATTTACTCTAGATAACACAAGCACAAATATTACATCCTTCCCCTTAAAGGAATTTCATCCCGAAATTCTCTCTCAATACAATAGGTAGGGGCACTGTGCCAAAATGTCAGTCTATCGCTCCCAAGTTGCCCCTTCTGCCCCATGGTGTTGCCATTGTACCAATACCAGAGTGATGACCTTATTTCTAAGGACTTGTTCTTTTCTGTCTAATATCTGCATGGCATCCTCTACCACTGACAAGTCCTACTAAAGCTCTTCTGGTTGAATCGGAATAACCTAGGGTGCGTTTACTAAACACTTTCTCAGTATCGACACGTGGAAGACACTGTGAACACTGGATAGCTCTGGAAGTAGTTCCAACTTATATGTCACCTCAACAACTCTTCTAATGATCTAGTAAGGCCCGATATAGCGAGGACTTAGCTTGCCTCTTTTATGAAACTTCACTACACCCTTGGTTGGTGACACTTTAAGGAAGACAAAGTCTCCTATCTCAAACTCCAAGGGCCCATGCCTCCAGTTCACATACCTCTTTCGTCTGACTGTGTAGCTAGCAATCTCTTTCTAATCAACTCCAATTTTTCCTCATACTGTTGCACGATCTCAGGTCCCACTAGCTGTCACTCGCCTACCTCATTCCAGTAGGTGGGTGTTCTGCACGGTCTACCGTACAGTGCCTCGTATGGTGCCATCCCGATGCTGGCATAATAACTGTTGTTGTAGGCAAACTCTACAAGTGGTAGATGATCTTCCCAACTACCCCCAAAATCTAGGACACAGGCTCGCAGCATATCTTCTAAGGTCATAATCATCCTTTTTGTTTGACCATCTGTTTGGGGATGGAAGGTGGTGTTGAAGTTCAACACTATCTCAAACACCTCCTGTAGAGCTCCCCAGAATCTGGATGTAAATCTGGTATCTTTGTCAGACACGATCGACACTAGGACCTCATGTAGCCAGACTATCTTGGCCACATATAATTCTGCTAGCTGCAGTAAGGGAAGACTCACTCTCATTGGTAGAAAGTGTGCTGACTTGGTGAGCCGGTCGACAATTACCCATACTGTATCATTCTTTCTTCTAGTCTTGAGCAATCCTATAACAAAGTCCATCGACACGTGCTCCCACTTCCAGACTAGAATATCCAGAGGCTGTAAGTTTCCTTCAGGTTTTTGATGCTCTATCTTTACCATCTGGCAAGTTGTATACTATGCTACAAACTCTGTAATTTCTCTTTTCATCCCAGACCACCAAAAGTTTCTCTTTAAATCTCTGTACATTTTTATGCTCCCTGGGTTGATTTTGTATCTAGACCAGTGGGCCTCACTTAACAAGTTTTCTTTACTTCTTCTATTTGAGGCACATACAATCGTAGATCGTACCTCAACCCACCGTTTACACCAACTAAGAAATGAGGTGCTTCTCCCACCTCGATCTTCTATCAGGTGTCCCTCACAAAGGGATCAAACTGCTGGGCCACTATAATGGCTTCAATCATCCTTGGGCGAAAAGCGAAGTTTGCCAACAAAGTCCTCACAGCTCCCTGAGACTGCCTCAATGGTTTATACTCGACCAACCCTTCCATCAGGCACTACTCCCCGATCATTAGGCTGGTCATGACATGGGTGCGCTTGCTTAGCGCATCTGCGACCACATTCGCCTTACCCAGGTGGTATGACAAGTTGAAACCATAATCTTTATTGTACACCACCTATCTTCTTTGTCTCAGGTTCAAGACTTTCTATGTAAAAATATACTTTAAATTTCTATGATCTGTGAAGACTTCAAATTGCTCGCCATACAAATAGTGTCTTTAGATCTTCAAGGCGAACACTATTGCAGCCATTTCTAAATCATGGGTGGGATAATTTCTCTCGTGGTCCTTTAGCTATCGGGAGGCATATCTTACCACCTTCCCATGCTGCATTGGGACGCAACCTAACCCGATCCCACAGGCGTCACTGTACATTGCGAAACCCCCACTACCAAATAACAATGCCAAAACTAGGGTTGTGACCAGACGATCCTTCAGCTCGTCGAAGCTCTCCGCACAATACTCGTCCCAAGCAAACGGAGCCTCCTTGCTAGTCAATCTGGTCAATGGGGTTGTAATCTTTGAGAAATCTTGAATAAATCTCCAGTAATAACCCGCAAATCCGAGAAAACTCATGATCTCTGTCACTGTTCTCGATCTAGCCCAACTGCTGACTGCTTCTACGTTGGCTGGATCTACCTTAATGCCTTCTCCTGAGATAATATGTCTAAGGAAGGCTACCTCTACCAGCCATAACTAGCACTTGGAGAAATTAGCATATAATTGATGTTGCCTTAGTGTCTCTAGTACAATCCTCAGGTGAATCTGATGGGTTTCCACATCCGAAGAGTATACCAATACGTCGTCTACAAAAATGACGACGAACTGGTCCAAATAGGGCCTGAACACTCTGTTCATCAAGTCCATGAAAGTTGTTGGTACATTTGTCAGCCCAAACGATATGACTAGGAACTCATAAGGACCATACTGGGTTCTGAAGGCCGTCTTATGCACATCTATCGCCTAGATCCTGAGTTGATGGTATCCAAATCTTAGATCTATCTTGGAAAAGACTGATGCTCTCTACAGCTAATCAAATAAATCGTCGATCCTGGGTTGTAGATACTTATTCTTGATGATAATCTGGTTCAACATCCGATAATCAATGCGTAATCGGAGCGAATCGTCCTTCTTCTTGACGAATAACACCAATGCTCCCCAAGGTGACATACTTGAATGGATAAATCCCTTGTCCAATAATTCTTACAACTGGCTCCAGAGCTCTCTCAGTTCTGCTTGCGCCATTCTATATGGGGCTTTCGAGATAGGGCCTGACCCTGGTGCTAGATCAATCACAAACTTCACTTCTCTGTGTGGTGGCATCCCTGATAACTCCTTTAGAAATACGTCCGAGTACTCTGCAATGACTGGGATGTCTTGCACTCCGAACATTGGTGAGGAGGACATTGTCACGCTGGCCAAGTATCCCATGCATCCTTTAGCTAGATGGTGATATGCCTTGATTGCCGAGATTACTTTCTTGGGTTCTCCTAGCCTTACTCCTTGTATCATGCACCACCCCTGACTTGGGCATTCTGCTGAGACCCTCTTCTTAGCACAGTCTATCATCGTTGAGCGTTGTGTTAGCCAGTCCATTGCCAAAATAACATCATACTCTTGCATCTTCATCAGAATCAGACTAGCTTGGAAATCATTGTCTTATAACTGAATATGGACCGACTTCAAATACCTCCATGCTAGACTGTGTTCTCCTAATGGAGTTACTACATCTAGCTAGAAGGATAGCTTAGTGGGTCTATCTCTAGCCTCAGCCGTGAATGACTCAGATATAAATGAAAATGAGCTGCTTGAGTCAAATAAAACTCAGACCATTCGATCAGTTGTGACAAAGGATCCTAACATTCATACACAACACAACCACAATATTATTATAGATAGCAGTGCTAATTATACAAGGTTCTTAGTACAACACGATTACACACATCTATAATATCTCTCACAGCTCCTTACCTTCTACGACGTCCCCTAGGGACTTGCATCTAGAGCAAAGATAGAGAAAACTCTTCCTTTGGTAAGATGTCAGGGCTCATATCCGGCTATCTTCTGAGGTTCTAGGTAGCTCTTCTGGAAGTGGCCTGTCTGACCACAGTTGTAGCACCTCACCCCATCTATCCCCTACTGTCAGATGTGCATTGTGTTGCTATATGCCCCATCCTCTTCCAGATATGACAGGGTCCACTTCCTACACCACTGCTGAAACTAGTCTGGCTGGGTACGACACTACTCTTTCCAACCACACTGTGCCCTTACATAGCCGACTCAGAGTGCTTCTTTCACTTTTTCTTAGAGCCCCCAGAACTCGTTGAACTAGACGTACCAAAAGTAGAAGACTGCGGAGTAAATCTTTTCCCTTTTCCTCTGGGGAACTCTTCTTGAAACAGCCGACGCTCGTCCTCGTAGCGGGCTAGTAGTTCCACAGCGTCGGTCAATGTCTAGCATTGGAACCCAAGAACTTTAGATCTAAGTGTTGGTGTCAGCTCCTCCACGAACTTCTTGGCTTAGCGCTTCTCGATGGCAATAGTCTAGGAGAACTGCTCTAGTCGATAGAAGGCGGCTTCATACTCTACCACAGAAAGATTCCCATGCTTTAAATTCCTAAAGTCTCTGTCCAGCTTGTCTTTCTCATGCTCAAGAAAGAACCTCTCGTTGAACACTTCTTGAAACTCTTCCCAGGTGATCATCAACAAGTCCTGATTGGGAAACTTAGTGCGGCAAGTAGACCTCCACCACTGTTGGCATCACCCTTGAGCTAGAAAGTGGTTAACCGAACCCATTTCTTTGCTAGTCATTACATGCCCTCCAGAATCTTCTCTACTTCTTTGAGCCATGCTTCGCATTCCTCTGGCTGGTCGTGCCCATCTAGGGTCGATGCGCTCAACTGACGAAACTACTTGATCTATGGGTCTCCTTCGGCCTCATCCTTGTGCTGCCTCCAATGGACTAAACAATCCCTCTCATCGTCTCGCCTAGCTCATGTCTCATGTCCCGCCAGGTGCCTCCATCTTGCTCCACACTTGAGCCAGATGTTGATGTCCTACCTTGACCTCGGCCTTTTGACATCTTGTTGCCAACACAAAACTCAAAGTTAGGTGCAATTCTTTCTCTTGTACAGTCCTACGAAGCCACTAACTCGGACACCACCAAGTCGGTGTACTTAGTGCAATCTAGTGCTCTGATATCAATCTTTAACACCCTAAAACCAGGTGCTACGGAAACTAAGCTACTATACTAGGGTTAATGTACTAATAAAAGAAATTTAACTGCAACTACCCAGAACCTATGTGTGCAGCTAGTGGCTCCTATCTCTGAACATCGAACTAGACTGCACACCAACTAAGGATCTGAAAACAAATAGATAAAACACATATGAGTGACTTCTATGTCACCTAGTACACTTCCACAAGAAATCACAATGGAAAACACTAATAACTAAATTCTAGGCTTCTAAAACTTCCTTAAACGTTTCTAAAAATCTGTCTAAAAAATTCTAATCTAGGTTCCCACTGGAACCAAAACTCTGAATAAATCTCTTATTAAAAATTTTGAAAATTCTTTTTAGAGAAAACTAAGTAAATCATGCTCTTTAAAAACTTTCTTTCTGTTCTAAAACTCATGCACTAATCTAATGCATTCGTGGAAAACATCTTTAGAACTAGACTCCAGCCTAAAGACAAAATCTCAAATCTGACTAAAAATACAATCCTTGGCTGGACTAGCTGTAACCATGCCGGCGAGGATCGCAAGATAATGCGAAAATCGACAAAGCTACGGCAGAAAAATAAATAAAAAATGCAAATGCTGGAGTTGCCACCTAGTCTATTATGGAAGACGAGGAAAACCAAATAAAACATGAAAAATCTTGCAAAACAATAAGGAAGGTCTTCGAAAACCAGAAATTTGGGTAAGGATCCCTATTACGTACAAGGAAGGTGTTAGGCACCCTCGTACGCCCGAATAATCGGTCTTCTATGGTTTTTCCTATGCTTATGAAACGTCGACTTTTCAGCCTTTTGCTGTACGCTCGAGGGCGATATGCCATGCTATGCTTAGTGCCTTACGCTAATAGGTGCATGATGTACAGGGTGTGTCCTAGTGCTCAGAAATATCACTCTTTATTTCGGGTCAAGTGCACAATGCAAAAGATATTGCATAATTAAATCAAAGTTGTATCATTTTGAGTGATTTCTCATCATTGCTTGCTATATGCAAGATGCAATTAAAACACATAAAAAACAGTTAAAAATAAATCTGTGCCTCCCTAGTAAATCCAGCAAGAAAAACCAAGAGAAACTCAAAAGCAAAGCTATTGGAAAAGCATGATAAAATCATATGAAAATATGTTGTGTGCTGAAAATAGAGTAGTGTGCTTGTTTGGTGCGCCAGACTGGTGAGCCAGTCTGGTGCACCACCTATGTGCGCCTAGGTGGGCCAAAAAGGTGCAGAGTTAAGACAGAGAAGATATGCAATGCTAAATCTCATAAAGATGCATTCTGGAAAACCAAATCATAAAAAAAATGCATTCTGGAAAGCTGTGTAAAGACTTAAGAAAGCTTAAATCAAATGCATTAGTTTAAAGCTTGAATCAAATGCAAATGTTTGTGTATCTTGTGCTCAAGGGCTAACAGCCTCACACAAGATCACACCTATGCAACTAAATGATAAAAACAAGATCAGCCATGTCTCTGGATCATGGGCTGAAGCACAGGTTCTCCATGTGGGAGTAAA
>JAMKQA010001734.1:0-26845 GCA_024699735.1 Posidonia australis | reverse complement strand
TCATGCATGCCTTTTGTATAATGGGTGTTTTCTTTTTACACATTTGCTATGCCACCACATTTGCACATAACATGCACATACTTTTTGTTTGTTAATAGATGGTTGCTTTGCATGTTTTCTTCCCTTCTTGTATATGCCATGTTTAGGAGATTAGAGGCATGCTTTCCTCCCCTTTATGGTTAATGAAAACATCAAAATAAAAACAAATAAACAATAGGACACAAACAAGTGACAAATTGCAAACTTTCCCCTATGGTTTAATAAATTTGCAAGTAAAAGATTTAAAGCATATTTTGCATGCATCATATAGGGCATGCATCTTCTCATCTCTTGAGTTCACCTATATAGTTTGTGAAGGACATTTCCCGGTTTTATCATTCTATGGCTTTGGCGTGGGATGAGATATCAGTATGTCCCCACTTGTTCGGGGTCGTGTCAGTGTTAGTAGAGGGTACAACCTACTACTTTGCCAGAGGACAAGGCCTCAAACGCACCATCCGTTTACTGCCTAAGCTTTGGCTAAGATTTAGAACGGGAACCTATATCTTCTAACCTTGAGTCGGAGACCCATTTACCCCTATGTGAACCCAGAGTAGAAGGCTTGGTAGGACACCTCTAGATTGTGAGAGAGCGCATGCTAGAAGCATTCATGCATTTGCATCTCATACCATCATAAGCACTACATCTTTTCTGACATATTTCTTTGTTTTGTACATAGAGTACCGATCAGAGTGCGAATTCTTTAGCTAGAGCTCGAGGCTTTTCCTTTCGCTGACACCTGACGTGACACGATTTTCGACCACATCTCCCAAGTTATCCGTCGCTTTTGACGATAGCTCATCCTAGGATTCGTCCTCTTGTTCCCAGCCACAGTCCAATCCGTACTCGCTCGCGATCCGCCATGGCCCAGCAAACCAGGGAGCACCTTTCCTCTACTGCCCAGGAGGAGGTCCCTGTTTCAGTGTACCTTTCCTTTGTCTCTGTCCTTGTTATCACTACTGCCTCCACTTTTGCCTTAGCATCCGGACAACCTCCGTCACCCCAGTTCCGTGTCCCTGTGGCTACCCCTCCTTCGGGACCTTCAGCTTGTCTTCTGCTGCTTTTGGGGCCTCAGCAGTTGAGTCTCTTCCCATGACCCTTCCCCAAGGTTCTTTTGCTTCTCCTCCTCAGGGATATGTGTTTACCAGCCCCCCTCTAACTGCGGCTGTCTCTGTAGTAGCCTCTCGTCAGTTTGGACAGTTGGGGTCTCAGCTTCCTGATTCCTCTGTCCCTGTTTTACCTCCATCTTTTGGAGCCACTGGTGATGATCCCATGACTACGCAACTGCAACAAATGTCGGCCCTCGCCCAGCAGTTGCAGGGATTGGCACTGGCACTTCAACCCTTTTCAGCTTTGTCCTTCCCGACTCCCGAGTTGCCTTTGCAATCAGCCCTAGGACCACAAATTGCACCCACTGCACCACCCCCACAGCCGTCGCCATCCCTTGTCTCCCCGGTGATAGGGGTGTGGACATTGCCTTTTGCAACACCACCACAACACCCACCACAACATGCATCTCCATTATCTGGTGGCCAGCCTTCTAGGTTGGTGGGAGCGCAACCCACCGTGAGCGTAGTACCAGGGGCCATTCCGGTCCAACAACTCTTGCTCCCGCATTCTGCACCACCTGTAGCACCACCCCTTGCCTTATCCTCACCCATGTATCAGACACAAGCATCTTCTTTTGTCCCACAGCACACAACACCCATGCACGGGTACACTAGCCATCCTGCCGTAACACCAGACGGCGGAATGGTGGATTTGGAGGAGCCCTTAGGGGCAACCCATACAGTGTACGCGGCACCCGCCACGATTGCACAATCTGCTACGGCTTTAGCTCCAGACGCTCTCCTTGCGAGGGTGAATGATTTGGAGTGCACACTCTAACAAGTGCAGGGAAGGGACCGCCGGTCTTACCAATTCCAGGACCTCTGTTATTTTCCAGAGGCGACTCTCCCTCCAAACTTTCAAATCCCGGAGTTCGAAAAATATAATGGTAGAGGCTGCCCGATTTCCCACCTCAAAGCCTATTGCGGAGAACTTGCCCAGCTCAAAGTTGACGAAAGGTTATTAATCCACCGGTTCCAGAAGAGTCTTACGTGGCCCGCATTGAAGTGGTTCACTTCTCTCGACATGGCCACCATCAGGACTTGGGACGACCTCACACAGGCGTTCCTCGAACAGTATTCCTTTAATCTCGACCTAGTCCCAAAGCGCGAGGACTTAGTCGCAATTAAGCAGAGGCCCCAGGAAACATTTGGAGAGTATGTTGGACGTTGGCGGTCCCTGGCTTCGTAGGTTAAAGATAGGCCCTCCGATGAGGAGTCTATTGAGATCGTGATCTGAGGAGCACAGCCAGTAGTCGGGGCTCTGCTCAGTATACAGCCAGTCACCACTTTTTCTGCTTTGTTTCGGGCAGGTGCCCGTGTTGAGAGTTCACTGCATGGTAGTAGTTTCCCAGCACTCTCTGCATTTGCCAAACAGGCCACTTCCTCACATAGTGGTGCTAGCAGCAGCAGCAACAACAACAATAACCATAATGCCAATCCACCCAAGAGGCGGGACCTCTCCAGGGATACAGTCTCTTATATTAGATCCCCTGCTGCATCGGCAAATGTCCATCCGCCCCCTCAGCACCAAGTAGTTTATGCACCCATGCCCACACCTGAAGCACCTTATGCATTTCACATCACTCCCACTGCCACTCCAGTTTATCCTACCCCCACCTGTGGGGATGCGCCCACCATTGGCACATCCGCAGCCGAGGCGGCAACGCCGTGATAGGCGCTACTATACCCCTTTGGTGGAGCTGTTGAGCATGGTGTTCCCTAAGGTCGCATCTCTTTTGAGGTTGCCTGAGATTCGCCCACCACCAAGTCCTCTTCCTACATGGTATAATGCGAATGCGATCTGCAATTTCCATCGAGTTGTGGGCCACTCGGTAGACAGTTGTCTCACACTAAGGAACGCAATCCAGGACTTGATCGACCGGAAGGTCATTGTGATTAGCACGCAGGCGGCAGGCCCCGCGCCCACATCAACAGCCACACAAGCACCACCAGCACAACCCAACATAGTTAGCCAGCCATTACCTTAGCATTCAGCCCTGGGAGCAGTAGGCCCCTCGGGAGTCCATTCCTCTTTTCTTGATTCAATCTGATCTTTTATTCGTCCTACCATTTTTATTCATGATGTATTCTTCCCTTTTCCACGTCAAATTGTATCTATCCTTCCTTGGTGATTCCGAGGAGTCAATTAGGAAAATGATCAGCCAAAGTCATACATGTGACCAGTTTCAGGGTTGTAACAGTTGGCAATGTGTCAGGCAGCAGTAGTGCAAGATCTTGCTCAGAAGGCAAACTCAGAGAGTCTGACAGATGACACAGTTGAAGATATAGACATTTTATTCTAAGAACAACTGGAGGTGCTCGCGGAGGACTTAGTGAAGCACTACAGAGTCAGAGAGAGGGAAAGCAGTTGTCTCACCACCACAGCCAGAATCACTAGGACCAAGCTTCAATCATGGTCCTTCAATTAGAAAGCGAGTGTACTAATTTCCTGTCAGCTGAGAGCCCGTCAGTGCCTCCTAATTGAAAAGTGCTACCAATGATTATCGGCTACTCCCGAGCCTTGCAAAACGTTCCATTGTGGCCCATGCATCTCTATATTTCTTGTTTATTGCATCCAAACATCACATAAATCTTGTCATATGCATTGTACTTTCTTTTCATTTACACTGTAATCATAATATGAAACATTGGCATAACCATTGCCCGATGGGGAAAATCGGGAAGCCAACCTGCTTAGGAAGAGTTTTGATCCTCCTTACGTGTTACTACCTGTGTGACCTACGAGGTAAAGGAGCCAGTATTCGTGGGAATTGGACGAAATGTACAAATTCCCAAGGGGCCTATACCTCGAGAGGGAGGAAAAATGATAGGTTGTGAATGAGTGTGAGCCAATAGAAAATATTGTTTTCGGAGCACAAAAGAAATAAGAAGATAGAAGTTGCAGATAGAAGTCGGTTCCAATGGGAGAGGCATGCAAGTCGATTCTATCCCTATCACATAACTTGGAAAGGAGGAGTCGAAGCATACACCTACCAAACCCATATTTGCAAAGGGACTAGCCACCCCTTTTACATCAAAAAGAAATAGAGCAGCCATCCTCTCAGCCTAGGTGTTTATTACCTCTAAGTAGGGATATGGTTGGTCAGCATGCCTTTGAGGGAGTAAAAGAAAAATGAATTATTGAAAAAAGTAGGTATATGACCCTAGGAGTTTGGCATGGAGCCCATTTTATCCCAAAAGCCCATTGGTTGAGTGAGAGCTACCATAAACCCAGGGATCCAGGTAGCATCAAGTGAGTTGAGGACATTCTAGTTCCTTGTAGCAGGCAGTGAAGGCTTCCTCGGTGCTGAGGGCATATCTTCTATACACCATGAATAAATCTTACTTCCATCTTAAGAGTTTTACATAAATCACTTGGCATTCAGCAGTTTTGATCGCACCACTTCTGCATTTTGCATTGCTTTGCAAGGCGTTTGCCTACGTTCCAACTAGGGGCATGCCAGTTGCCTTTTTGAGTTAGAATTTTGGCAAAAAAGGGATCTTCGACCAAGGGCATGTTAACTGCTCTCTGGTTGGAAGTAGGTCTTTGACTAGGGCCATGCCAGCTGCCTTTCTAAGTCAAGGAGAGCATTGGGGCAGTGCTACCACCAGGAGCATGCGGGCCAATACAAACTATTTGTTATAAAAAGCATAGACTGAATTCATTGCCAGGACAGACCAAATCAGATTCAGGAATGATACATGGTGACACAAGCTAGTCCCCTTATTACAACTCTTCAGCTGTACAAAGATTGCTCACTTGATAAAGAATAAACGAGAAGTTCAGAGCAGTGGACTCCGTCACATTTCAGTAATGCAAATAGTTTACTATTCGAGGTCCAAAATGTAAAATAACCATGAAAATTGCATTCTAGCCCCCAACACTCTATAGCTTGCATTTGAGGAGAAAAATGCAAAAGGTCAAGAAACGCAAGTACATGGTCTTCAAAAAAAGTTCATCAGATGGGTAATTTGCAGAAAACCCCTTGAGATTATGAAATTTACAGAATAGTCCATGAAGGATATGGGAAGTTATGTTTGAGGCAGACATTTGCAAATACTCAGTAGAACTTCGAAATTGATAGCTCAGCAGCAATTCAGTAGAAATTTGTCATATTAGGGAAATTTGCAATAAAGCCCTCAAGTTTTGGAAAATTACGAATAAGTCCTAACTTTTTGCAAAATCCACAAACAATTGAAACCACAGCAAGGTCCTTTCAGAGGATATTTCACGTACATCTCAGCAGGAACACAGGTTTCCATGCCACAGGGCCAACAGCAAGCGTAATTACTTTTTTGCCCTCCAGAGCGCAACTAAGGCCTTCTTCCTTCCTGGGGAACAATCCAGGGATTATCGCTTTCTTTTTTCGGATTCTCATTCAGGTGGATGAGATCCTTCTATCCCTTCCTTGTTAGGATTTTCACGGGCGTGAAATCCTACTGTTCAACTTTTGACAGGGCGGTCAAGGTCGTTTCTTTAGCTTTCCTTCGATTTTCGTGGGCGCGAAATTCTTTTGTTTGACCTTTGACCGGGCGATCAAGGTCCTTCCTTTACCTTTCCTTGGATTTTCGTGTGCGCGATATCCTTTTGTTCAACCTTCGACTGGGCGGTCGAGGTCATTTCCTTTCTCAGATTCTTGCGTGCGCGAGATCCTCTTCCTTGACTTTTGATCGAGCGGTCAAAATCGACCTTTGACCCGGCAGTCAAAGTCATTTCTTTTCCTTTTTCTTTGGATTCTCGAGGGCACGAGATCCTTTTCCTTGGCTTCTGACCAGGTGGTCAGAGTCGACCTTTGACCGGACAGTCATGGTCATTTCCTTTCTTTTTTGGTTTCTCGCGGGCGCGAGATCCCTTTGCTTGATTTCTGACCGGGCGGTCAGAGTCGACCTTTGACCGGGCGGTCAAGGTCATTTCTTTTCCTTTTCCTTTTCCTTGGATTTTCGCGGGTGCGAAATCCTTTTGTTCGACCTTTGACCGGGCAGTCGAGGTCATTTCCTTTCTTTTTTCGGATTCTCGCGAACTCGAGATCCTTTTCCTTGACTTTTGACTGGGCGGTCGAAGTCGATCTTTGACTAAGCGGTCAAGGTCATTTCTTTTCCTTTTTCCTTGGGTTTTCACGGGTGTGAAATCCTTTTGCTCGACCTTTGACTGGGTGGTCAAGCTCCTCCTCCTTTTCCTTGGATTTTTGCAGGCATGAAATCTTTTTGCTTGACCTTTGACCAGGCAGTCAAGGTCCTTATCCTCTTCCTTGGATATTCGCGGGCGCGAAATTTAGCTATTTGACTTTTGACCGGGTGGTTAAGGTCCTATTCTATCCTTTTCTTTTGGGTTTTCGCGGACGCGAAATCCCTTTGCTTGCCCTAGGTCCTTGCGGACAGGGCCCTATTTCTTGCTTGACAAATAGTATGTTTGTCATGCCCCTTTTCTTTGGGCTGGTATCCCTACTTACTCGGTTGACAACCGTCACGTTGTCTGGCGACCGCGGTTACAGGACTTGGTTGCCTTGTCATATCCTGTCTTCACAGGTTGATAACCTCAATAATCTGGCTGATGAGTCCGACAACTTGTCATGTCCCAGTGTGCGGGATTTCTTTAATTTTCTCAGTATTGCTTCAACATTGCATCTACTCTCAACACCCATTCTTGGATGTGCAACATTAGCATCAACTTGGCTTCTACATTCAGCATCAGCTCTTGCATTTGTATTTTGCATTGGCATTGCATTCTTAGCATTTGACTCGGCATTCACATGCATTCTAGTTGCATTTTGCATTTACATATTTGTATTTGGCAACAAGTCATGACTTTCAGTGCATCCACCGGATAAGTGACCTAGTGCCTATAGCAAACACCACTTCTCTGCGGCCTTAAAATGGGGGTATCTTGTCAACCCTGAGCAACGGTCTCGGTTCCCTCCATCCCTCGACCTCGCTCAAGGAGGGGCATCTGTAGACACCTCGATTTTGAGGCGGCTCATAGGTGAATCCTCCTGAAGATGTTGCTTTGGATGCAGCAAGCTTAACCACTTTTGAACCTTATTTGACATTTTAATTAACCCGAGATCATCACACAAACCGACCACAAGCCTACGGTTCGGTAGCTAAGTGGGAGCACCAAAGTGGAGCATCAGAGTGGCGCACCAAACTGGCGCACCAACTTGGCGCACAAAGTTAGTGCACTCATCTGGCGCACCATGCTGGCACACAGCCACTTCTCAGGCTACTGGCTGTTGGCTTTCCATCTTCTGTGCTTGTAACCTTCACTTGCGAATATTCATCACGAATCTACGCAAGGCTGTTGAGTTTCGAGGCCTTTTGCATCCCAAGGAGTTACCCTTTCATTTTCTTTAAAAGGCCCTCCTTGGCAACTCATCTCTCTTAGCAAGTCTCTTGGCTGTCCACCCAGTCTTAGCAACTAGCACCCTTGCATCCCTGAGCATCCCTAGCTGCATCCAAAGCACCAAGGAGAAGCCACCTCGAGTCACCAAGGAGTACATCAAAGGTATGTCTCTTGACACTTCCATGTAATCTCTGCATGACACTTTACATAAAGCACACACTACAGATGTAGTATAGTGTTTTCATGATGTCAATACTTACTCTCGTTATGTTGATATTTACTTGCACTTTGGCTTTGTTGATGCTTATTTGCACTCTCGTTGCTTAGTATGGAGTTTATGATGTTTTTTATGCAAATCTGCTCAATGCTTGCCAATCATGATGCTTGCTTGTACTATGACGTGCCTTTTGCATCCCATGTCATGTTTCCCTGCTGTTTAAATCATACAAGATATTCTCATGCATCATAAAGAAAACATGTGTAACTACAGTCCTTGTGAACCCATGAGAATGATTAGAAAAGAGAGAATGAAATGGATGTTCAAGTTTTGATTTCTTAACATGATTATGTTCCCTGACATTTGAAATAATGATATGAATAATCTTTCAAGTGATTGTCTGCATGCATTTGATCCAGGCTCTAAAGTCAGACCAAAGTCTGAAACAAAGTATCTGGAGTGCACCAAACTAGCACACCAGGTTGGTGCGTGCAAGCAGCCAACTTTGCATCTTGATCTGCACGCTATTCCGATTGTCTTGGACTTTGATTTTTTTGATGTTTATTCTCTGATATATCATGATCATTTATGCATAATTTCAACATATAATAGCACTGTTTGTTTTAGTTTTGCATCTAGTGAAGTCAGCCTGCCACTGGGGTCTGGTGAACTGGTTGCTCCATGGACTCTTGTTTGGAGAATTCTTATGCAACAGTCCATGATCTAGAACTGGGTAGCATGGATGAAACCCATTAGCTTTATGTAGTATAGGAGTTGTGTGGTCTTGTGTGAGGCATATTGCCCTGAGCACAAGACTCATATCATGTTTTCTTGGGTTTCTTCTTTCCTTTATGACCTTGTGGAAGAGGGGAAAACTCACTCACATGTGATTAGGTGTTTTAGATGTCCATGATGCATTTTCAGAGGATTTTATGCATGTTTGCAAGATTTTATATCGCCTGACACATTACTCTAGCTTATTGTCTGATCTGCATTTTCATAGGCGCACATAGGTGGCGCACAACATAGGCGCACATAGGTGGCACACAACATAGGCGCACATAGGTGGCGCACTCGTCAAGCGCACCGAATAAGCACACCTGCCTATTTTCACTACACACAGTAGCTTTTTGGCATGGTATTTAGCATGATTCCTGGTTTGCTTTGCCCTTTGGTTTTCTTTGGGTGTCTTCCTGGATATATCAGGATGACTCCAGTCTATTTTCATCCACAGTTGTGCATGGTAGCATAGGTTTTGCATATAGCAAAGCGAGGACGTTAGCCACCCGATATTGTTGGATTCGTGGATATATCTGTGCAATATCTTTGCACTGGTGTTTGATCCACCACTCGGGCGACCTTTCTGAGCATTAGGACACATCCTATAGTCTCTCTGCCCTTGTTAGCATAAGGCACCACTTGCATGTAGCATTGCATGGCATATCGCCCTTGGGCGTACAGAAACAGGCTGAAAAGCTAACATTTCATATAAGTAAACGAAAAACCCATGAAAGATCGATTTTTCGGGCGCACGAGGGTGCCTAATACCTTCCTCGTGCGTAACACGGATCCGTGCCCATTTTCTGGTTCACGTTGACCTTTTGCATTGGTTTTATGACATGGTTTTAATGTTTTAAAATGGTTTTCCTCGTCTCCCATTTTCATGTAGACTAGGTGGCGACTCCTGCATTTTTATCATTTGCTTTTTATTGTTTTGACGTGACTTCGCTGGTCCTCGAGCAATTGGCCTTTCGTGCCAAGCACGAGGCTGTCGCCGGCATGGTTACACAATGCAACCACCGACCTCCTATACGAGCCAATAATCCACCGTACAAATCGCTCCCACCAATTGACCCATAGATGTGGGCCCCACACGGACACACTCTCGGGCCCACAAGCGTAGTGCCACAATGCATCATGCTTACCACGCACAAGGACATGTAAATAGAAGTCGGCCCACGAGGCTTAAGCCCAAAATCACAAAACCACATAGATGAGCCTCTGAACAGTAACACCTGTCTAGGAATAAATTTATTAAAAATGTAAATAATTACAAAATGAATTTGTGGGTGTTACATCCTAACCTCCTTAAAAGAAGATTTCGCCCTTGAAATTACAAGTAGGCGAAAAGATACGGGTACTGGGCTAGGATGGCTTCCTCGCATTCCCACGTGGGCTCCTTAGCTCCATGATGCCGCCACAGCACTAAGACCAATGGAATCACTTTGTTTCGTAGCACCTGCTCCTTGCGATCAATGATCTGGAAGACATCCTCCATAAATGACAGATCTTCCTGGAAGCCTTTGGCTGAACTGGGATCATATGATATGCGTCAGCCAAACACTTCCTCAGCATGGAGACATGGAACACGTTATGCACGGACAACATCTCTGGTGGTAGATCCAATTGATAAGCAACCTCATCGATCCTTTGGGTGATCTAGTACGAGCCAATATAGCGAGGACTCAGCTTGCCACGCTTCCTGAACCTCATGACATCCTTGGTCAGTGATACCTTCAGAAACACAAAGTTTCCCACTAGAAATTCCAACAGTCTCCGCCTCCTGTCGGCATAACTCTTTTGCCGATTTTGTACAGCCAACAACCTGCTATGAATCAAATCAACCGTGTCCACATCCAACTGCACAAGCTCAGGACCAATCAACTGATGCTCGCCCACCTTGCTTCAACAAACTGGCGATCTACATGGCCTACCATACAAAGCTTTGTACGGCGCCATCCTGATGCTAGAGTGATAACTATTATTGTAGCGAACTCAATCAATGGCAGATGGTCCTCCCAACTCCCTTGAAAGTCTAAGGCACATGCTTTGAGCATATCCTTTAGCGTCTGAATAGTCCCCTCTGTTTGACCATCTGAGTGAGGATGAAATGCTGTACTATAGTTGAGCACGGTGACAAAGGCCTCCTGTAGAGTTCTCTAGAACCTTGAGGTGAACCTCATGTCTCTGTTTGACATGATAAACACTGGAACACCATGCATCCAAACCATCTCGGAGACATACAGCTCCGCCAGACGGTGCATCAGAAACTTCACCCGAATGACTAGGAAGTGAGCAGACTTGGTTAGCTGATCCACGATCACCCACACGGTGTCGATCTTCGTCTTAGTAAGCAGCAAACCAGTCACAAAGTCCATCAAGATGTGCTCCCACTTCCACATAGGAATATCTAACGGTTGCAAGGTCTCTCTAGGTCTCTAGTGCTCTACCTTGACTAGCTGACAGGTTTTACACCTCGCCACATGGTCAACAACATCTCTTTTCATGCCACGCCATCAAAAGTTCCACTTCAAGTCTCAATGCATCTTCGTACTTTCTGGGTGAATAGTGTACCTAGATCGACGCACTTCATCCAACAATCTCTGCTTGACTTCCTCATGCTAGGGCACATACAGGCACATATCATATCTCAGCTCTCTATATGCCCTAACAGAGAAATGAGACTCCCCACCAGCCTCTAGCTTCTCAAACACAGCTTGAACAAATGGATCCAGCTGTTGACAAGCGACAATAAACTCTATCAGCTTCGGGCAAACAGACAGGTTGGTCACCCAGGCACCAACCATCCCCCGAGTCTGCCGCTTCAGCCTTGAGCTCACCAGATCCTCCAGCATGGTCCACTCCTTGACTATCAGGCTCGCCAACACGTGCGTACATTGACTCAATGCTTCAGCGACCACGTTGGCCTTGTCAGGGGTGGTAAGACAGACTAAAATCATAGTCCTTCAAATACTCCACTCAACGGCGCTGCCTCAGGTTGAGGTTCCTCTGCGTGAAGATATACTTCAAGCTCTGATGATCAGTGAAGACCTCAAACTGCTCCCCATAGAGATAGTGTCGCCAGAGCTTGAGAGCGAATACTACGACAGCCATCGCTAAATTGTGGGTCAGGTAGTTCTTCTCATGATCCTTCAGCTGGCGCGAAGCATATGCGATGATATTGCCATGTTGCATTAGAACACACCCTAACCCAACATCACTGACGTCACTATACACAATGAAGCCACCACTTCCAGATGGTAGAGTCAACACAAGAGCAAAAACCAAACGAGACTTTAGCTCTTGGAAACTCGCCTCACAATTCTGGTCTTAGCAAAATGGAACCCCCTTCCTGGTCAACTCTGACAGGGGCGCAGTTATGGAGGAGAAATCCATGATAAATATTCTATAATAGCTCGCTAGACCCAAGAAACTCCTGATCTCCATCACAATCCTGGGTCACTCTCAACTGCTCACCACTTCGACCTTGGTTGGATCCACTTTGATGCCTTCTCTAGAAATCAAATGGCCAAGGAACATAACTTCACTCCGTTAGAACTCACACTTGAAGAATTTTGCGTACAGCTGATGACGCCTCAGAGTATCCAACACCGCCCTCAGGTGCAAGGCCTGAGTCTCAACATTAACGGAGTAGACCAGCACGTCATCAACAAAAATCACAACGAACTGGTCCAAAAAAGGGTTGAAAATCTTGTTCATCAAATCCATAAACACAGTTGGTGCAATGGTCAAGCCGAAAGGCATAACCGTGAACTCGCAATGTCCGTACCACATCCTGAAAGTAGTCTTCTGAATGTTTAAGTCTCTTATCCTCAACTGGTGATACCCTGACCTCATATCAATCTTCGAAAACACGGATGCAGACTACAACTGGTCGAACAGGTCATCAATACAGAGCAAGGGATGATTGTTCTTCACTGTGATTTGGTTCAACATCCGATAATCTATATACAGTCGGAGCGAACCATCCTTCTTACGGACGAATAAGATAGGCGTTTCCTACGGAGACACACTCGGCCTGATAAACCCATTGTTTAGCAACTCCTGCTGTGACCATGCTAGCCTAGGGATCTGGCGTGGAGTCGCGCTAGAGAGAGGAGGCCACAGCCATACCAAGATGGCGAAGGTGCAAGATAGGATAAAACAAAGAAAAAAGGAGTCGCCACCTAGACTTTTAAGGGAAAGATGTGGAAAACAACAAAAAAACCACAAAAGATGAATGCATGAGATGCAAATATGAAGGCCAGATGTTTGCAAACCAGAGGATGGGTAAGGATTCCTATTACGCACGGGGAAGGTGTTAAGCACCCTCGTATGCCTGAGAAATTCGATCTTTCTAGTTTAATTCGCTTGCTAGAGGCTAAATGAATACTTGCTAAGCCTAGATTGTGCTTTAATCATGCTAATATGAATGCCAAGACAAGACTAGATGGATGTGCAAGATGGTATGCAAAAACTGCGAAGAAATCCACATGAAATGAGGAAATCACGAAATACGACACGACAAAGAAAATCACATGAAATGACGAGGTTTTTGGCGAGAATGGCTCGAAAAATCATACAGACCTCAAGAGAATAAATAATGCAACCAACTCAAGTTATCAGAATCATGGAAAACATCGCAAGGATCAAGATGGAAAAACTGCAAAGAAGTCCACATAAAATAGGTAAACTGTGACATGTGAAGAAATTCACATAAAATGACGATGTTTTTGGAAAGAACGGCTCAGAAAATCACACCAACCTCAAGAAGATCAAAAATGCGATAGACCCAAATCATTATAATCATGGAAAATATCACGAAAATCCGAATGGAAAAATTACAAAGAAATCCACATAAAACAAGCAAATGACGACATACGAAGAAAATCACATGAAATGACTGTGTTTTTGGAAAGAACGCTTTGGAAAACGAAACTGATATCAAAAAGATCAAAAGGGGGGCCAACCCAAGTTACCAGAATCATAGAAAAAGTCATGAAAATAAAAAAAGGAGAAATAATTCGCAAGTGGGTCGATGTGGGTCTCAGTTAGTGTATGCCCTCAGGCAATGAAATCCAAATCAAATCAAAAAATCTGAGAATACAAAATAAAGGGGATCAAATCAAATGTCTGGCAAAGGAATCTAAAAACAGGATGAGGAAAATCCACGAAAGAAACACATAGGATGCAGGCTTACTTAAAAAGGTTGGACTAGTACGCAAATGTAATGAAAACTATGCAAAATGCATGAATATGTACCTAAATGTGTAAGAGATGTTGAGGAGTGACTTAGACAAAGATTATGCATGACTTAATGCAAGAATTAACATGCATGTGCATGAATTAGTGGCATAAGGACAATTTGGTCATTTTAATGGTCAGATGTGATAAATGTGTGTATGTGGATGATGCATGGTCTGAGATATTCCAAACTGTATGTGAAATGTCAGGAAAATGTTATTTACAAGAAAACATAAAAAGGACAAGGTCTTAAAAACAATAAAATGATGTAAACACAGTAAAGGACAAGTACAAGGACTAAAATGCAAAATTCACAAAAAAGGTGAAAACCTAGATTAAAATATATTCAGTGAATTCTATCCTAGTGTGCAGATGATGGCTTAAATGAAAATGTGGCACTCGTGTGTGAAAATTGCACCTTGATAATTTCCTGAAACTTAGGATCTAATGTGCAAAATTCACACATAAGTGCAAATGTGACTAAAATATGAAACTAAAGATCAATTTACAATGCAAACATGATTTTTAAATGAAATCTATGATTAAGTGTAAAATTATAAATGCAATAAGTGGGAAAATGTCGAAAATGAGTGTGAAAACAATTAAAACCCTAAATGATGAATTAGAAAATAGTCTAAGGGTCAGGATGCAAATTTCCTCTACTCATGATTGTATGATGTAATCTAGGGGCTTACATGCAAAATTTCAGGACTTAAATGTGATAAAACTAAAACTATTATGAGGATAAGTGTGATTATGAAGTCTTTCTGGTTTCAGAATGCAAATTTTACAAAGAAAACTCATTTTTAAAAGTTCTGAGGGCTCAATGCGAAACTTTAGGACTTAATTGCAAAGAAAACATGATCTTAGGGACTTAAGTGGGAAAAAAAACATTTAAAGGATTGGAAATGAAATTAAAACTAAACAGGATAAAATATGCAATATTTACAATGAAACAAAAGAAATGCAATTTAAATTGAAAATACAAGGGCCAAAGAGAAAAATTCTAGGATATCAGTGCAATATTTTAAAACTATAAAAATTTAATTAAAAGAAAAGTAAAAACTATCGATCACCGTTGGCGATTCGAAGATCGTTGACGACGACATCCTGGGAGGTTCGTTTGAGCTCTCCTGGGGACTGATCGTCGATCTGAGTGGCAGAGAAGTTGGAGGCGGAGATGGGGGGAAGATCCAATGGCGCCGATCAAGTCCTCGATGGTCAGAACGTGTTGTCGACTCCCCCTACCGACGTTCTTCTTCGACGACGAGACTCCACCTGTAGCGTGCCCAGAAGCGACGGCCTAGCGCTGCGAGAATCGGAGAGGCTCCAAGGCGGCACGGCGAGGCTGTGGGAAGTCTCAAGTGAGGTTGGAAAGGCTTGGGGCACCCTCCTTGTTGCGGGCTCCGGCGAGACACCCTGTTGATGTCGGGGATGGCATTGCAGTGGCGGAGGCGGTCCAGCAAAGACCCGGGGACCTTTGGAGGACTATAAAGAGGCTTTCGGTGGCGACTGTCTGGATGGGACACTGACAGAATGCTCCACCAACTCAGTGGGTTCGACGGCGCTGGCCTGAAGTTGCAGAGAGGCAATAGTGACGTTCTCCTAGCCACGGGAGGCTAGGGAAGCCTCTCCTGAACGATGGAGCTCAAGGAGGAGAAGGAGGGAGAGGGAGGAGAGGCTTCAGGGGCCCCTTCCCACTGCAGGAGTCGCAGGCCTCATCGGGATTGGTAGACCCACCACTGGAGGGAATGGCGACGACGCACAGGGGGGCTAATCCTCGCGAAGTCCTATCTAGACGACCCAGTAGGGTCCTACTGCACTAAAGAAGCATGATTTAAACAAGAAGGGGAAGAATTACTTGAGGATGAGCTATGGTCGATCACTTTGGCTATGGCGGTTCAGGGGATTCTAAGGCTGAAAAAGGGCTGGAGGAGGTTCTCTGGAGTTGGGGAATTTCTAGGGATTCTCTCTGTGTTTTGTGGATGCTTCACAGTGGGTTGGAAGTTGTGCTCGTGGATGTTTGGAGGGATTCGTGGTGGTGCAACAAAGCTTCTTGGCGTAGGGGTGTGGAGTGGGAGCGTCCAAAGGTCTCTGGTTGATTCTACGGCTACAGTCGACCGTCGACGAGGCTACGACGGCGTTCCTAGCCGTAGGAGGCCAAAGGATCCCTTCCCAAGTGAAGGAGACCAAGGAAGCAAGAGGAGGAAGGAGGGAGAGGGACTCCAGGAGCCTTATCCCAATCTGGGAGGCCAGTGGCCTTGCCGGTGGTGGTGAACCCACCACCAGAGGGAAGAGTGACGGCGCGCAGGGGCGGATCTCCAACGAGACGCGACCAGGGGACTCAACGGACCTATGGGAAGCCTTTCGAAATTGCAAGAGAGGGGGAAGGAGTTACTTGGATGGCGTTGTTGTCTCCCGGCGAAGCTTGAGGGTGGCGTATTGGAAGCTCTGGTAGCGGTGGTTCAGAGGTTGCAGGGACTGTTAAAGGATTCAGGGGGGGGCTCAGGAGGTGGCTCTCGATGTGGGTGCAGAGGTTCGCTCAGAAGTTTTTGAGGGGTGCTCTCTCGCAGGGTTTCGAGCGCTGGAAGCAAGTGTTGGGTTAACGGCGGTGGGGCTTTTAAAACTCCGGTGGGGTCTCCAAAGCCGTCGATTCTCCCTCTCAGTCATTTCGAGTTGGAGGAAGTTGGTCGGAAATCGCGGGGTGGAGGAGATACGCTCCAGAGTTCTCGGGATATCGTCGGAGTTGTCGTTGGAAAACTCAAGGGTCACCGGAGATGATGGGGAACGTCTACCGGAATTATTTTTTCCCTGCCTAAGGTTTTTTGGTTGATAAAATGCATTAGGCTTACTAGGCTTGTGTAAATGGGCTTTTGATTTTAGGATTTTTATTTTTGTTTTAGGGATTTTTAGGGTTTGTTTTGGTGATTTTACTTTAGTTTTTTTTGTGATTCTAATTTAGGTTTTGATTTTTATTATTTTAAGCTTAATTAATTAATTTTAAATTAGGTCTTTGTTTGGATTTTATTACTTGAAGGTTTTGGTGATTTTAATTAGGATTTAGGGTTTTAGTTTTAAGTTTGATTTGGTTTTTATTATTTTAGGGTTTTTTGTGATTTCAATTAAGATTTAGGGTTTTATTTTTTTAGGTGTGATTAAGTGATTTTAATTAGGGCTTTGAGTTGGATTTTATTATTTTAGGTTTTTTTGTGATTTCAATTAGGATTTAGGGTTTTATTATTTTTAGGGTTTTTTTTGGATTTAAACGGATTAGGGTTTTGTGTTTGAGTTTTAGATTTGATTAATTTTTACTTGATTTAATTAGGGTTTCAATTTAAATTTTGATTTAATTGGTTTCTATTTGATCTAATTAAGGATTTGATTTAGATTTTAATTTAATTGTTTTTTGCTTGATTTTTGTGTGGATTAGGATTTCTTTTTAATTAGATTTAATTTTTAATGGATTTTATTGAGTTCTACTTGATTAGGGTTTTTCTTTTAATTAACTTGGATTTTAAATGATTTACATGTATTTTATTTGATTTTGATTTTAATTAGGGTTTTTTACTTAATTAATTTGGATTTTTGGTGGCTTACATGTATTTTACTTGATTTTGATTTTAATTAGGGTTTTTACTTTATTAACTTGGATTTTAAGTGGCTTAAGTGGATTTTAATTAATGTTGGTTTTAATTTGATTAATTTGGATTTCAAATGTTTTAAATGAGTTTTGTTTGGTTTTGATTTTCAATTATTGGCTTTTGCTTTGATTAGGTCAGAGTGGGTTTGTGTGGTCCTGAATAGGCTTGTGTGGGCTTGAGTGGGTTGTGGGTTTAGGATTTTGGTAGAGTTAGGGTTTAGGTTTGATGGTCGCAACTAGAGCATCTTTCCAAAGGAGCCTGCTGCCAAGTGACTGCGAAATCAAGGTGTCTACACCTGCAACTGAGTCTTGAGCTCTCACAATTCCGCTAGCGTCATGTGATAGGGAGGCTTCGATACAACACCAGAATCGGGGATCAAATCGATCAAGAACTCTACTTCCCTGTGAGGTGGCATACCAGGCAAATCGTCAGGGAAAACGTCGGGATATTCACCCACCACAGAGATGTTGTGAACACTCAACTCAGGAGAAGTGGAGATAACTATACTAGCTAGATATCCCATGCAACCCCTGACCAAAGACTTATAAGCCTTCATAGCTGAAATGACAAGCTTAGGCTCACCCTAACAATGCACAGTGCCAAACCATGCACAGGGACACGCAAATAAAAGCCAGCCCACGAGACCCAAGCCCAAAAGCACAAAACCACATAATGGGCCTCGGAACAGTAACACCTGTTCAGGAAATAAAATTCACAAAATATAAATAATTACAAAATGAATTTTACGGGTGTTACAACGAACGAGTGCTGATAATCTTGTCAAAATAGTCCAAGTGTAGCATGGTAGCCGATCCATCCTTGCAAATAAGGCTCTTCTCGCAAGCACTTTGAGTCAAACCAGTCAGTTGGCTCAGGATCGAAGCATAGCTATTGCGGCGCATGAAGACAGGCGGAGACATGTATGGTGATAGGCCGCATATCCGTCTGGCTTCTTCCAAGGTCAGAGTTAGTTCCGTCTACCCGAAGCAAAATACATGGAAAGCTGGTTTCCAGAATCTAGCTATAGCACACAGCAAATGCCAGTTCACTTCCACCTTAGCAATGTTCAGTAATGTGGAAGATATGCCCCAAATCCGCAATTGCTCACGATCTGCAACAGTCAATGCATCAATCCAGGCTCGCAAAATATCAGAGCAGTACTTTGGTGTCACCAACTCACCATGGTGGGGTAGACCTGTGGAAATGGACTTAGGTCAGATATGGCAGGAGGGATGCAAAATCACATTTGGGGATGAACAAAAAATAATAACTTCACGCAAGTTTAGGGCAAATAAAATAATCTGGCAGAGTATAATCTCAAAAAACACAAAGATTGTAAATCAAGCAGAAGGTTGGCAAGACATGAAAATATGCATCAGAGAATAATTGATTTTGTTGCAAATCTAAAGTGTAATGGGTCCTCAGCTTAAGAGATGTGCATAAAGCCCAAGAATGAAAGAAGAACAAAATAACTTTGCAAAATAGGAGGAGAAGTTACACATCCCTTCATAGAATCTACATAGCAAGATGTGAGGGAATATAAGCAAGAAAAATCAGCAAGGAAACATATACACATGCAGAAACTCATCTCAAGAAGACGGATCACATACGATTGCGTTGAGGAAGAAAGCAAAGCCGGCGCCAAGAAGAATAAAAGGGACTAGACTTGTGGATGTTTTTTGCTGTATAGAGGGCGGCGGAGTTCGCTGGAAATGCGAATTTATATAGGGAAAAGACAAAGGGTCGCAGTAGAAAAAGAAAACAAACTGGCCATTTTGAGAGGAGCACCAAGATGGCGCACAGACTGGGCACACCTATGTGGCGCACCTGGGTGGTGCACCTAGGTGGCGTGCCATCTGCTGGAATTCAGGCAGAATCTCCCCTAAATTGTGAAGCTCACCCAAATCGGCGCCAGTTCATGAAACCTGCATAAACATGTATCTTTCACACACAAACAGATACCCAAGAAGAGGGTTGCGTTCGAAAATCAGATTTGCATTCAAGAAGTTTTCAAAGTTCAAGTTACATTGCTCAAGAAATAATATTAGCATTTGTACAAAATTGGCAAAAGAAAAGAAAAGAAGATAGCTACTCCTCGTTTGACTCCTCCTCGTCAGACGATGCTTCTTGAAAGCTCTTTGCTAGAAGTCGGGCTCCTCGTCAAGTGATTCGGTGTGACCACTGGGCGGCAGCAGCAGCCTGGGAGCGGGCAGAAGAACTTTGAACCCTCTGTGAAACCTCTGTGTCAGAGCGGTCTTCCTCGGATGCTTCCATGGTAAACTCTCCGCTACTAGCCGCGTTCACTTCATGGGCTGGATAATCTTGCTGTCAAAAAAAAATGTCAGATTTGTATCAGTGGCCAGTATAATGTAAAAGGAAATAGCAAAAATAAAAGAGAGGGGGCTGAAGTACCCGGATGATGTTGCACCAGCGCAGTTCCTGTGCAAATTTTGCAAAAGTATCAGGCGAGTTTGTAATGAAAGTAAGGTAATTTATAAAAGAAAGGCATACCCTTTTTCGCCGGATATCCTCGTAAAAAGAGGCAAATTGCTCCTCGAAGCCCTGTAAAGTAAAACAAATGTTAGATTTATCCTTTTTGTATGAAAAGAAATTTTTAAATAGAAATTACAACAATTTACCTTGGCCTAGTCGGAAGCGTACCACATTCCGCGTTGGCTGTCACGCACGACCTCCTCAAAGAGATAGGGCTTCCCGACCTACCTATACCAAGCCAGATAATTTGTGTAGTTGACTTCTCGAAGAACGTGTCTGTCCTGAGAAGCCACAGCAGCAGCATGTCGAGTCCTAGCCGTAGCACGGGACGAGACCGGAAGATCCATGTCGGAAGGAGGAGGGGCAGGAATGCAGAACTCATTCAAAAACTGATGCCTCACACACCCCGAGACAAAGTAAGCCGACTTCTTCATACAGTAGAATTTCACTTGCTTATCCCTCAGAACCCGGCCAGAGTTCAAAGGTGCCCAGTTGAAGCCGTCATACGTTGAGAATGGGCACAAATGAACCTATTTGCAGGAATAAACAAATATGAGCAATACAAGCAATATAGACATGCAGAAAATAGAATCCATAGCATGAAAACTTACATCCTCGAGCTCTACCAAATCTAGTAGATATCGGTAGGACTCGTAGCTGTAGACCCCCACAGCAGCCCAGTGGTCAGGCTCGACCCACTGGTGGGGGAGGGGAAGAAGTTCATCATGAAGGCGGCCAAAACTGTGTCCCCATGTAATGTGCTCCAAAATCCAGTACTAGCAATAGCAAGCAAAGAGACAATTAATCAGATATCATCAAAAGGGAATTGTTTTGCAAAAAAGGAAAAAAGGGGAAGTAAATACTTACAGTAAGCAAGGGATACAGTCTCACATAAGACCGGCGCCCTAGCTTGGCTACATTGTCGAGGCTGCAAATCAACCAGGTGTAGCTAGCACCAGCCCAGTCATAGTGGTCCAAATACTCCAAGTTGGTTAGATATGCTAACCAATCTGCATGGATGCAGTAGGCAGAAGAATCGTAGAAGACCATCGCCAACAGGTCCAACAAAAAATGCCTCAGCAAAAAATCTGCCTCGTCGCTATCCGGCTCAGGGTTGGGCCAGAACTGGTCCCACTCTCTCAGCCACCCCACTGTAATCATGTGTTTCCCCCTAGGTGGTTTAGGGGGAACACGACCTAAATGCGTAGGGGCAAGGTGCATTCCGTGGGTGGTCTCGCCTATGATCGGCTCCTCGTTGAAGGGGAGACCCGTCAGTAGGGCCCACTGATCGAGCAGAACAGTCAACTCTCCGAATGGGAAGTGGAAGGTATGTGTCTCGAATCTCCACCTCTCCACCAGAGCTCGGAAAAAGTTATAATGGCCGTGAATGATTGGTATGCGAAGTAAGCCGCCAAACGGGGACCGGTGAAGCAAAAAATCCTGCAAGAACTTCGGAAGACGACGGAAGTGATCAAGCATGGGGGCCAAGTGACACCGCATTACCCGGTTAGCATCGCCGGCCTAAAAATGGCAAAGAACAGAATAAATACAAAGTCAGAAAGCAAATTATCATAATCAAGGCATGCTAAGGCAAGGTAATTACCGCAAAGTCTGGGCTCTCGCAAATGTGATTGCCGCTAAGCAGCCGCCCTGTAAAGTTGCCAGACTCCTGAAAATACATTTGTTAAGGAAATGACAGATTTGTATCATGTATGCAAATTTTTTCCAGTTCGGCATACCTCGACAAGGACAACAGGAGTCGAGCTACTAAAGGCCCGTGACCTCGAGGAGCTATCTCGCCGCCAGGGACGAGAACTAGAAGGTGTGTCCCGGGAAGGTTGTGGGGTTCCCTCCTCGGTAACTGGGTCATCCTGCAAAAAGGTAAAGGCCAAACAAAAAGTTAAACAGCAGCGGCGAGCATGGTAAATGCAGAATATTCTGGCACAACAGAGCCCAAGTCTCGAAATCGGGTGTGGCATTACAATCATTGGCCGAATAAAAGACACAGCATTTCAAGTAAAGCACATTGGCATCAATTTGAATAAAGTAGGCATGTAGTTACAACTCAGTATTGCAAAAAAAGAGAGAAAAGTCTAACACTAAGAAAAAACAAATATAGGAGTTATGGCAGTTATTGTTATGATGCACTATCAATGTTCTTGCTATTGGAATTTATAAGGTGGGGCATATTACTATTGTTATGAAAGATTGGACATAAACCATTCTGTGCCTTTATGTGCTACTATTTCACTCAGGCATGGGTCAATCAGTAGTTGACTCAAATGGCAACAATTGATTCAAAGCGATTTATGATTAAATCCAGGAAATGGAATTACATTTCTAATGGCAAAGAGAAACAGCATGGCATTCAGTCAAAAAATATATATGTGGCATGGATAACAGCAAACTCTTTTTACTCAAACCTTGAATCACCACTCCAACCCACCAAAAACCCCTCACCGCCATGAAAACCCTCTGACCACCACGGCTAGCCCAACTACCGATCATCATGGCCAACCCACCTCCACTTCACGAGCCAAAAAAATATCACCACCACACGGCTAGCCCACCTCCCACTCCACGGCCAGCCCATAAACCCGGCACCACACGCCTCAACCTGCCGAAGCCCGCCATGCCTACCCGCGCGCCTCAGCCCATCAGAGCCAAGCCACTTCTGCCACCTGTACCACTCTTCAACCAACGGCCAGCCACCCGCTTAGCTACTTCCTCCACCAGCTAAACCCATCAGTCGTCGACCATTAAGGATGAGGAGAGGTACAGCACCAAGCAAAATGAAAAAGCCCAAGCAAAGAATAGGTCAAGAAGAAGAGATCGAGGTTACCTCCACCGGAGAACCTCTGTCCAACCAGTCTTGAAGGGTTCGGTCCATCATCGCTGCCGATGTCGTCGCCAAACAAAGCCTCCGCCGCACACAATTCCCGCAACCCACCGCCGCACTGGGCTTGAGCACCAAGCCGGCGCAACACCAAAAGCACCACCGCCTTGAAGAGAAGAGAGAGGGGGATTTCATTGGGAGAAGATGAAGAAATGAGTGGGAGAAGGAGATGGGTTTCGTCTCCTGTGTTGGGAAAATGGGAAGAAGAAGAGGGGGCACGGAAAACAAGTAAATGGGAAGGAAGGTAATGAATGAGGAAGTAAATAATGCAGTGGATAGATGTATTATGTGTGTAAAGGGAGATAAAGAAAGATAGAGAGGAGAAATTTATAAAAGCTAAAAAATCATGAAGAACCATCTAGTTGCAGTTTCCAATGAAGCATCAGCCAGGACTCGGCAGTTATGGCAGTTATCCAGTGGGCCTCTCTCATGCGACTAATTTAATAGCCGAGATTCAAAATGCAGAATGGCAGTGAAAATTAAGTTTCAGCCCCTAGCACTCCACAGCTTGCACTTCAAGAGCAAAATATATAGTGTCAAGAAAACGTAACACATGGACTGTGAAAGTCACCAAAGGGGTAATATGCAGAAAACCCCCTACATTCCTTAAATTTGCAGAATAGTCCACAAAGGATGTGGGAAGTTATGAAGGAGGTAGAAACTTGCAAGCACTTAGCAGAACTTCAAATATCACAGCATAGTGGCAATACAACAATCAGAAGGTTGTCATGTTGGGAAATTTGCAATAAAGCCCTCAAGTTTTGGGAAATTTCAAATAAGCCCTCACCTTTTGCAAAATCCTCAAATAATGCCACATTAGATCAAAAACTTCAGCAAGGTTCCTTCAGAGGATATTGTACATGCATCTCAGCAAAAACACAAGTTTTTGTACCACAACACCAACAACAAGCACATTTACAGTTCTGCCCTCTAGAGCATAATTACAACCGTTTCCTTCCTAAGGGACAATCCAGGGATTATCGCTTTTTGTTTTTCGGATTCTCCTTCCAGGTGGATGAGATCCTTCGACCCCTTCTTCTTGGATTTTCGCGGACACGAGATCCTTTTTCTTGGCTTTTGATCGGGCGGTTAGAGCCGACCTTTTGACCGAGTGGTCAAGGTCTTATCCTTTTCCTTGGATTTTTCGCGGGCGCGAAATCCAGCCATTGACCTTTTGACTAGGCGGTCAAGGTCATATCCCGTTCCTTGAATTTTCGCGGCCATGAAATCCAGCTGTTGACCTTTTGACCGGGCGATCAAGGTCATATCCTGTTCCATGGATTTTCACGGGCGCGAAATCCAGCTGTTGACCTTTTGACTGGGCGGTCAAGGTCATATCCTGTTACTTGGATTTTCACGGGCGTGAAATCCAGTTGTTGACCTTTTGACCGGGCAGTCAAGGAAGGTCATATCCTGTTCCTTGGATTTTTTGCAGGCACGTAATCTAGCTGTTGACCTTTTGACCGAGCGGTCATGGTCATATCCTATTCCTTGGATTTTCGCGAGCGCGAAATCCAGCTGTTGACTTTTTGACCAGGCGGTCAAGGTCATATCCAGTTCCTTGGATTTTTCGCAGGTGTGAAATCCAGCTGTTGACCTTTTGACCGAGTGGTCAAGGTCATATCTTGTTCCTTGGATTTTCGTGGGCACGACATCCAGCTGTTTGACAGTTTGACCGAGCGGTCGAGGTCCTCTTCCTTGGATTTTCGCAGGTGCGAAATCCAGTTGTTTGACCTTTTGACCGGGCGGTCATGGTCCTCTTCCTTGGATTTTCGCAGGCGCGAAATCCATCTATTTGACCTTCTGATCGAACGATCATGGTCCTCTTCCTTGGATTGTCGCGTGCGCGAAATCCAACTGTTTGACCTTTTAACCAAAGGCACGAAATCCAATTGTTGACCTTTTGATTGGGCGGTCAAGGTCATATCTTTTTCTTTGGATTTTCGCGAGCGCGAAATCTAGCTGTTTGACCTTTTGACCGGGCGATCATGGTCCTCTTCCTTGGATTTTCGTGGGCACGAAATCTAGTTGTTTGACCTTTTGACCAGGCGGTCATGGTCCTCTTCCTTAGATTTTCATGGGCGCGAAATCAAGCTATTTGGCCTTTTGACCGGGCGGTCCTGGTCCTCTTCCTTGGATTGTTGCGGGTGCGAAGTCCAGCTGTTTGACCTTTTGACCGGGCGGTAAAGGTCATATCTTTTTCCTTGGATTTTCACGGGCGCGAAATTCAGCTGTTGACCTTTTGACTGGGTGGTCAAGGTCATATCTTTTTCCTTGGATTTTTGCAGGCGCGAAATCCAACTGTTTGACCTTTTGACCGGGCGATCAAGGTTATTTCCTTTTCCTTGGATTTTCACGGGCACGAAATCCAGCTGCTTGACCTTTTGACCGAGCGGTCAAGGTCCTTTTCTATCCTTTTCTTTTGGGTTTTCGCGAGCGCGAAATCCCTTTGCTTGCCCTAAGTCCGTGCGGATAGGGCCCTCTCTTTCTCATTTGACAAATAGTATGTTTGTCATGCCCCTTTCTTTGGGCTGGTATCCCCAACTACTCGGTTGACAACCGTCATGCTGTCTGGCGACTGGGTTGACGAGACTTAGATGGCTTGTCATATCCTGCCTCCTCAGGTTGATAACCTCGATAATCCGGTTGATGAGTCCGACAACTTATCATTTTCCTGCCAGTAATTCCCTCTATACGTAGGATTTCTTTGTTTTTTGCCTTGTTACTTCAGCATTGCATCCACTTACAAGCACCCATTCTCGTGTTTACAATGTTAGCATCAGCTTTGTATTTTACTCTCAAGATCGGCTCTTGCATTTGTTTTCTTTGCATTGGCATCACATTTCCAGCATTTAGATCAGCAGTCGCATGCATTTTGCATTTTCATTTGGTAACAAGTCATGACTTTCGGTGCATCCACCGGATAAGTGACATAGTGCCTACAACAAACACTATTACTCTGCAACCTCAAAATGGGGGTATCTCGTCAACCCTGAGCATCGATCTCGGTTCCCTTCGTCCATTGACCTCGCTCAGGGAGGGGCATCTGTAGACAACCCAATTTTGAGGTGGCTCATAGGTAAACTCTCCAAATGTTGCTTTGGATGTGGCAAGTTTAACCACTTTTGAATCCTACTCAACATTTTAACTAGCCAAAGATCATTGCATAGACCGACCATAAGCCCATAGCAAGCCCGTGGCCCAATTGGCAATTCAGATAGCTAGTGGAGAGCACCAATGTGGAGCACTTGACTGGAGCACCAAGCAGGAGCACTAAAGTGGCGCACCTAGCTGGAGCACCAAGGTGGTGCCCATATCTGGCACACCATCCTGGCGCACCAAGCTGGCGCACAGTCACTTTTTAGGGTGCTGGCTGCTGGCTTTCCATCTTTCATGCTTGTAACCCTCACCAGCGGATATTCCTTGCGAATCTACGCTAGGCTCTTCGTTTGTGAGGTTGTCTACATCCCATGGGAGTTACCCTTGTGGAACTCTATAAAAGGACCTTCATTGGCAACCATTTAGCTCTCTTGGTTAATTCATTCACTTATTCCCAGCAACCCACTCTCGTTTTCCTGAAGATATCCTTGCATTCCAGAGCATCTTCAGCCAATCCAAAGCAACAAGGAAGTGTTATCTTGAGCCTTCAAGGAGGAAACACCACAAGCAAGGTAAGACTCTTCCTCCTCTTTCACTTATCCTGTTATTTAAGCTCTAAATATTACACTGTATAAAAGCATGCAAAGAACTAGATATATGATCTATTAGTAAGCTATTTTCATGTTGTTTTTATGATAAAATGATTGCTCCTACATGTATATTCACAATGCTTCTATGCCATGTTAATCCTGCATCATGTAATCTTTGTTTTTACATACTGAATCTTGATGCATGCAAATGTTTGCTATGAAATGAGCTACAAATACACCCTTTACATATTCACCATCTTTATATGATTGTTTGGTTCTTCAATTCATTGCATACTCCTTAGAACCTACTATGCAATAATTTCAGCCCTTAACCCATGATCTTGCATGATTTTAAAATAAATGATAAAAAGACTTTCATTGCTTGTTGTCCATCATG
>JAMKQA010001733.1:0-26565 GCA_024699735.1 Posidonia australis | reverse complement strand
TTGGGCTCTGGCTAATGGGTTTGGGGCTCGGTTTAAGGGCTGATCGCATCCAAAGCAACATAGGGACACTCATTCCTGGGTCACCTCAAAATCGGGGTGTCTACACTAAGTGACTTTGGGAAATACAAAAATGGGATATCTACAGATGCTTTTCCTTGGAGGTGATCTTGGAACAAAATTGGCTCCAAGGTAAGAATGATATCTCCATTGAGCATTTCCTAGAAAGGGGAGCTCACTCTCAAATGGTCCCGTCGAACCATTAAAGGAAGAATAAAAGAGGGAACAAACTCGATTTCGGAGCTATGTGTAACAGTCGAGTAGTTCATTTAACATTGCCACTATATTGAAGGCTCAGTCATGGAAGGGTCTAGTCGATTTCGGAGCTATGTGTCACAATCAGATATCGAGACCATGTCAACCATGTAGAGATGTCACTTCAACAAGGTAGAAACTAAGAATGATTGGGGGGCATAATCATGGTTAACTAGGAGTGAAAAGGGATGATTGTGGGGTAAGTACCCTAGTGTCGATCAAAAATAAAAAGGGATTGTGGCTTCTCATCTGAGAGCTTACTCGGATTGGAATAGCAAAAGAATAAGTGGGACTTAATTGATTCTGGGAGGATCACAATCCTAAGGGCTTCTAACTCTCTTGAAGAACGATGCTCTATTAGCGCCTCCACTTCCAATGCATAATTCTTAAATGCATGGATGCATGATTTAAGCAAACAATAATACAGATGCAAGGTCAACATACGATGCAATGAATGGTCTGTATGACAGGTTAGGCCGGCAGGGTACAGGTGGTCCCTAGCCATACAGACATATGTAAGATGCATGAATGTAATTTATTGTGGTCAAGTGTTTTCCATCCTCGAGTGTGACCAATACTCTCGAGAAAGGACCTTCGTTCCACAACTCCACTTGACAAGTAAAAGGACTCTATAAAAGAAGAACCGGGTGAGGGAGTGAACCCTTCTTTTAGCAAATTGAGGTTTTACCACTTGGTCAAGGTTGTGTCTGCGTACACAGTCGAGACTCCAAAGGCAGAAGCACGTTTACTTGAGGTGATGCACATGGCAGGACTTGATGTAGCCTCGCGGTAGGACAGATGTGATGCATACAGTGATACTTGAACTAGCCTAATGATGGGACTTGATGTACTAACACCAATTGGTATCTACACACTCAATAACATGTTAGTAATCAAAGGTACAACCTTTCCCTTCTTTAGAAGAGTTGGCCAGAAAAGATACTGCAGTGCTATCCTTAACTCCCCTAAGTTTAGGATTAGGTGGAGGGAATTGATCTTGGCCTCAACTGAGATGGAAAATCGGAGCCCAATGGACGCCGATTGTGAGTCATCCATGGATGCTCTAAGATCATCACTGGGCAATGTCTTTCTGAAAAAAATGCACCCAAGTCATGAAGACACGCTTAGGTAGGACGCCTAACTCCAGAACCTAGTGGGTCGATTGTTGCATTACTAGCTAGACCAATTCTAGTTTCCTTACTTACTAGGTTTTTACTTGTAGGTAAGGTGGATGGCACTATTTATTATTTGTTTTTAGGTTTTTTCTTGTTTTTTTAAAATTTTTTTGGGATTTTGGATTTTCTAATATTTTTGGATTATTTTTTTTTTTGGTTTTTTGGATTTTTCGATTTTCTATATATATATATTTTTTGATGATGAGTGTTTGGTCACAACCTTCCTCTCACACATTTACCATCATGACCTTGTATTATCTAAGGTGAGAGAGTGATCCCTTCTATCATGCCTTGATCCTTTAACAACTTGGAATTTCGCGCTAGCTTTAGTTGATTATTACCTCCCTTATTTACTCAGTCCTTGAGCTTTTAAGGTTTTTGGCCCCTTGCTTATGGGTGGAAGAGTTGGGGGAGACTCGAGGTTTGGCAGACTCTCGACGTCGGTTATAGCTTTGGTGCCACTCACCGGTGGTTGGCCCTATACACTTATAGCTTACCTAGGGGTTTTTGGCTTTCATTCTTTGCTGGATAGCTTCTTTGTTGCCATCTTTTCCTTTTCTTTTCTTTTTTTTCTTTCGAGGTTCCCTTCTCTGGTTATTTTTCAATAGATGCTCGTCCATCACTACCTTCTCGGACTTATGCTATGACGGCACATCTACTTATTTGTTTGTTGTGTCACCTCATTTTGAGTGTTCAATCAAAAGACATTGACCATTGAGGGACCAAATCACTCCTCTACTTCGAATGCTCTCCCCTCTTTTATGCGCTTTCTAAGTTTGTTCGTGACATAACACTCACCTGTCACCACCTCTCGGACTTATGCTAGGATGCCACGTTATACCTAGTGAGCAGCGTTTATGATATGCCTTAGCTCTAAGCCTGTCTCACTCATCTCTCCATGCGGTGTATGTAAGGATAGGACAAGGTTAAGTTTACCTTAGTCGCTCAGCTTCTTTTCCATGTAGGAGACAATTTTCTTCTTTAGCTAGTACTAGGTCTTGAGTCCTTTCTAGGCTTCAACATGTTGATTAAGAGTGTACTTCTAGAGTACATGTAACTTCCACAGATCTAAGGATATTCTCAGATCATCTTATCCAATTGTGTGGATCTTTCCTAGTTGTTACATCTCCTTCTTAAGAAAACCCTAGATAATATTTTGGAAGCTTTGCCTAATGTTCTAAGGTGTCAAGTGTGATCCACACTCATCAATCATCTTTATTGTTATTACATTTTATTACTGTTCCAACTTAGTCTAGCATGCAGAATATCAAAGACAAATAAGGGAAAATGTTCAACAGAAAAAGGAAATTAATGTCTTATGTACAAGTTTTTTGTAAGAGAAATGACCTTGCCCCTAGTCGGACTCGGTCGAACTATGCATTGCCCTTTTTAGATGGAGGGCCTTACCTACGAGGGGGCTGCAGAAGCCTGCCCTTGGCATTGAGCTTTTAGATGTTGGGGTTGGCACATCTTCATGCTTTTCCTTTGGTTTGTGCCTAGTCTTTGCCTTGTGAAGATCACAGTGGGACTCCTCTTGGCTTACTTCTTCTAGTATTGAGGATTGAGGTGCTAACGGCGCATCATCTGACTTTTCTTTTGGTTTGTGCCCAGTCTTTGCCTGGTCAAGGTCACGGTTGAATTGATCTAGACTTGGTTGCTGAAGTGTGTCCTTAGTGGTTTGATCTTGTGCAAGTAAGGATCCCCTTTTCACTGATGCACAATCACTGATTTCTCCACTGATTTCTCCCTAGTTGATGTACTCATTGATGCCCCTAGTGGGCTTGTTTCTACTATTGGATCTGGTGGCTTGGGTGGAGGCTCTTCCCTGGCATGAGTTGCTTGGAGATGTTGGCAGAGTAAGTTGACTTTGACCTCTAGGTAGTACCAGTTTGAATCAGTGTAGTCACCACATAGCATTTTCCCCTATCATATCTTGGAACATTTGAGAGTCTGGTCCTTCTTCATACGAAGGGTTGGAGTCGTACCATTCCTCAGGAGGTGCTTCACCATATGGCTTTAATAGGGGTCTTTCTTCACCCAACTCTGCCATGGCAGGTTCCCTTGCTATCTCGGAGTCTACCTAGTGATTAGCTCTGACGATGATCACGTCCCTTTGATGTTTGAATTTGAGAAGTTGATGTACAAGGGAGGCGACGGTGCCAATATCTACCAGCTAGGATCGCCCTAAGATTAATGGTTCAGCCAGATCATGTTCCATTACTATAGCCATGCTGTTGCAGTGGGGGGACCTATAGTGACGTCTAACTAAATTGTCTCGATCACTTTCCTTTGACTATTGTCATAAGCTATGCAGGGAAGTGATGCTCGGTAATCCCCGTTTCTTCAATGTCCAGGTAATTCAGGGTACACAAGGAGTAGATACTTTTGTTGGTGATAGTGTCGACGAGTATCCCGTCGAGCCAACGGTCGTTGATGATCATTGGGCGTGATCGCTCCTCGGGTATAGGCAATTATACATCTCGAAAGATGATATTTTCCTCTTCGAACTTTGTGATGATCCTTCTGGTCAGTTTGGAGTCGTCTTCTTTCTCATCTTGTTGGTTATCCTAGGGTTCATTTGCATCCTTTTCTGACCATATCCCCAGCTCAAGCATTGTTGGTGGATCCTATTCTTCTTCGTCGACGTTGGGTGGCTTTAGGTCCAAGTCTGCTTGCACATGCAAGAGGAGTGTTGGTTCTGGCAGAGCAGCTGACTGGGTATCCTTGTCAACTCCTATGTCTTGAGGAGGCTTTGCTCATGAATCGGGGTCCCTTTCTTCCTCAACTAGTGGTTTTTGACTAGGGCTTGCCTGCATGTGCTCAACACCTACCAGCTCTGAGATTGTAAGCTTGTCTTCCTCATCCTCCATGTGAGCTATTGGTTTACTAGGCAGAGGAGCTGGGTGAATCCCGCATTGTTCTCCTTGAGGTGCCTTTAGCCTTGCCTTAAGCTCAGTCCACATGATTTCCTCATGGTCACTTAGATCGTAGATTTTGTCATTGACCATGAAACACTCCTCCAGTGTATGCTCATTCTTCTGATGGTATGGGCAGTACTTGGATAGATCAACATCGAGAGTGTTTGGGGTAGGCATCAGAGGCCGTATGTCTCCACTCTCTACTAGTACTCTGTAGACATCGGAGAGTGGCTCTGAAAGTGGAGGGTAGTTTTGCCTCTTGGGTCCATGATAGTGCTGTAGTAGAGGAACAACGTTGTAGCTTTTTTGATTATGTTGTTGCCCTTGTTGGGTGTACGCTTAGTAGTCTAGAGGCTACTGGTATTGATGTAAGGGCTACTGGTATTGATGTCGAGGCTACTACTACGGCTCTATTAGTTGTCCTTGGTTCATCTGCTAATATGGTGTTGGCGACCTCTGACACTGGCCCAACTGTCTTTGGTATGGCATTAGCTGAAGTAACAGACCTTGGCACTGGATTGGCTGATTCCGATTTAGCACCGTGACTTGAGCCATATCACTTGAGGTGCCTTCATGTGCGTAGCCTTAGGTCTTCTTCTTGCCCTTTCTGTCGTACTCCAGGAATGATAGATCTTCTTTGTTGCGAAGCACTCTTGTGGCTCTATTGTACAACTGAGAGTACATTTGGAAGTCGCCCACTAGTAAGCCTACTCTTAATGCACTAGTTATATTCTTGGCTATGATTTCGACAGCATGGCTTTCTGAGATGTAGCATTCGGATCTAACAGCCATGTCCCTCCACCTACAGTCAAAGGTGATTAAGTCCTCCTTAGGTTTCATCTTTTCGATGAGGAGGTTCATAATCGTGTGCTTGTGTTGGATGCGATGGGCATATTGCTATAGATCTTGTCCAACACAAACTTGAAGTTACTAACGTCATAGGCGGTGAGCATGTTGAACTACTTCAGTGCTTCTCCTTCCAGACTCTTAAAGAAGAGATTTATTGTCATCCCATTTTCATGTTGATAGGGCAAGGCATCCATGGTGAATGTAGCTAGATGATTTTGTGGATCACCAGTCCTATCATACTTCTGCATTTTGGGCATTTTGAAAACTAGTGTTAAGGTGAAAGGTGGGAAATTGGAAGAATTGAAGCCACCAGGTACTTTTGAAGTGACCTCAGCTTCTATGAGTGCTTCTGATATCATTCTCTTGATGTCCAAACTCAGAGTAGTTGTCTATCCCTGGTCTTGGTACCCTTGAGGTTGATGGAACTGTTGTGGTAGAGGGGTACAATATTGTCGAGGGTTGGAGGATTGAGCCAGAACATGATGGGGTGGAGTTGCCCCTAGATATGGATTTGAATGGTAGCTTAGTGGGGATTGCATGGCCTATTGGAAGGAAGGGTAGATTGAAGGTGTGGGATACTGCATGGGCGAGGGTGAGGTTGCCCCAAGATAAGGATGTGAAGGGTGACTTGATAGAGCTGGTGCAACCTGTGGGACCAAGGGGTAGACTGGAGTAGTAGGATATTGAGCGGGAGATTGTGTTGTTGGGCCTTGTGTTGGGAAATTTATCGTTGGACTTGGTAGTGCAATGTGTGTATTTCCCATAAAGGATGTGGCTATTGGGCCCTAGTAGGAGTTTTGGAGGGAGGATCCATGGGCATTTGGAGTTTATGGGCTAAAGAGGTTAGAATGGGCCATGGATTGATGCGCTTGGCTAATTGCCCCTTTAGGTGATGCATGGGAATTGATCGGTAAAGGGGTACTCTAGGATTGGGCATAGCTCATCTCTTCCCCTCCTTGGTCATATGAGTGGCCATTGTATGAGATTGAGGTGTTGAAGAAGGACCCACATTGGATTGTAGAACTGCTTCCTTGACTCATAGATGTCGAGGCAGTTGGTGTGTAGAGAGTATTCAAGTAAGAGTGGTACACTTCTGCCATCTCTAGCCGACTTTCTTGATGATTTGTTATAAATGACTCAAAAAGGAAAAGATACAGACTCTTTATAACACTAAACTACTCTCTACTACAAGTGTTTAGGAATGTAAAAGAAAGTACAAACTCTAATGCAGATAAACACAAAGAAAATGTTTACAACTCTGTTTAACTGATAAACTAAAGACCCAGGACTATATCGATAACCCTGTAACTCGTAAGCACGTAAGCACAACCAAACCACCCTATAAACAAGGCACCCAGATCGTTTCTGCCTGATGTTACTTATGACGAAGGTGCCAAGTATCGTCGCCGATAAGGTAAACGATAGAGAAAGTCGATAGTCAGTCAGGCAGCACATGCCCCTGGCTGGTCCAACAACTGGGATCTGTCCTGGATAGACCAGACGATCAAAACAAACTATATAATCAATCAATTTATCAAATAGAGTGCAAATTTTACTTGTTAAGATTGTCAATTAATCAATTTGTTAACCTACGCTCTCTTAGCCTATTTGGGTTCCTATGGCAAGGGTGAGACTTTTGGTATGGGTTCTAAGGTCACACAATGGGATTTTGGCTTTGGGTACCACTCTTTGACCATCGTTAGGGTCTACCAAGAGGGCCTAGACTGCGAGTTTGTCTCTCTAAAGAGGGGCCCGCAAGCTAGTTTTCTATCCTTAAAGGTTGGTCCTAGCAAAACACAAAGCAATAAATAAACACAAAATAAAAAAGTATCAAGTATCTACTAGGATTTATTATACACTCAGGGAGAAAGGTGGAGTCTAAAATATGCCCCTAGGACACCTTATGTTTTTCAATCTAGTAATCCCAACCAAACACGAGCAAGGGTGAGCGATTGGCACTAGCCCGGTTCACTCAGCTTGGTTGTTCAAAATAGAGGAGAATCTTTAAGGAACTTTAACTTTGCTGTAAGACAATTAGTTTCCACCCTATTGGTGGATAGAAAATAATCCTAAGAAAACGTTAAAAAACCAAAAAGTGACAGTTGGATAGTTTTTTTTTTCAAATTGTGAATTTTAAATTACAAATTTTGAATTTCAAAATTTGAATTTTCGAATTTCAAATTTGAATTTTAAATTTTGAATTTGAATTTTGAATTTCAAATTTTGCATTTTTTTCGATTACTGTAGATTAGAAAAAAAGGGCACAGACTACTAAAAACAGATGATATAAAGTGAAAACACCCTGATTTTCAACGTCGCAGGTGATTGTGGCACCTGTTTATGTCGCCTGCTGCATCATTGGCAAGAAACAACGCCACTCATAGAGGCAACTAAAGTGTCAGGACCCTTAATTACTAGAAAAAAAACAGAATAAGAGGCTTGGTCATCACGAAATCCTAAGTGTGTGATTTTCTAGACCTAAAACAACACCTAAATCTAAAAATAAATGAAAATAAAAGGAAGGGTGGGATACTTACGTAGCACGGGGGTTAGCTTAAACCGGTCCCACCGTGATTGGCAATTTTGGTAGATGCAGGAAGATGAGGATGAGGTCTCCTTGAGGTTCCTCTTGATCTGATGTAGAAGTTAAAGTTGTGGATTCATTGACTCACTGAATCAACGACTGGATGTTGTTCGACGGCTTCCTCGTGTTACGTAGTTTCCTTCCCTTAAAAAAAAAACAAATAAGAAAAACAGGAGAAAATGGATTAGATTAGATGTAGCAAACAAATAACAAAAGAAAAACTTAAACATGCAGTTAAATACTAATTGGGGGTTGGTTCTCCGCATGCATATACCATAGGCTAATAATGTACACAAGTTTTTTTTATAATAAAATAATGAAAAAGAGGAAGATACTCTCTTCATCCTTGGTGCCTTGACGTGGGGGTTGGAGGGAGTGGAGGCTATGGATGGAGCTCCGGAGGTGTGTTATGGCTCGGATTGAAAGGATCTCTATGGATATAGGATGATTTCAGTAAGGCTTCACCTGATTTCTCTCTCTCTTGGCAACCTCTCTCTAATTTCAGAAAACCTTTTCTAGAGCTCAAGGCCCAGGGGTCTATTTATAGAGGCTTTCTGATGTCCTATCATGTAGGAGGATCAGGAAATAATATCTAGATATCAATAAAATATCTAAGATAAAAATCAAATATTTTATCTAGATATTAAATTTAAATCCAAATTCAATTTTTAAAATTAGATATTAAATTCTTAAAATATCTTGTGACAAATTTAAGATTTTTCATAATGAAAAGATATATTTAGAAGAAATTTTGAGTTCAAACAATGCTTTAAGAACAATATCTTCTAAAAAGGCAACTAATTTCATGGATATTTTTGACCTTGTCATAATTTGTAACTACTTGGATATTTTAGATTTTATCTTTATTTTTAAACATCAACTTGAATTAAATGTAGTTATAACAATCAAAAAATGTGATAACTAACATAAAATCTTGTTTTTAATAAAAAGAAAGATATAATTTTAAGCCTGATGTCATCCACTTTTCTAGCATTTTCCTGAATTTGTCAATATTCTATATGATATATGTGATATACCATATATGATATATATCATATAATTAAGTGTTAGGAAAATCATAGAAATACTAATAATTATGGGAAAAAATATAATAATATTTATAAATATCACACATATAACATTAAAGCCTGGGATGACATTTTATTTGGAGAGAGAAAGTCAAAATTCCAGTCGGCCATTGGTTTGCCGCTTGGACATCTCATCGCCTCTAAGACTGGCGATGAGACTAGTCGCTTGTCAGCCTAGCGATGTTTGGTCTTTTGCATTTTACCTCTGTTTTTTATGTAAATCCACAAAAACTCCTTAAAAGTCCAGAAAAAACTCAGAAATCACATGAAATCATAAAAACACCTTCTCTAAGTTCAAAGTACTCAAATCTATCACTAATCTGAATAAGATGAGAGCGTTAGCTCTACCACAGCTAACGACTCACCAAAATGTCCAAGGGACTCAAGCCTACCACTAGCTTGAGCGGGTTAGTGTTGCTACAACTAACAACCTTGAACCAAGTAAAATCAAGAATATTTTAAAGAAAACATGAAATATATGGAAAGTAGAGTAGAAGATCCCTAGCCTCGTGATTTGAGGCACCTTAAAGGTTCTCATCCTAGGTGACTTTGAGAAATGCAAAAATGGGATATCTACATGGTCATATTCGAAGACCGAAAACATTTGACCACAACAAATTGCATCATACATCTTGCATATGTCTCTATGGCTAGGGACCACCTGTACCCCGCCGGCCTAACCTATCATATGGACCATTCATTGCATCAAATGATTGACCTTGCATTTGCATATTGTTTGCTTGAATCATGTATCCATGCATTTAGGACTCATGCATTGGAAGTGGAGCACTGAAGGAGTAATGTTCTTTAAGTGTGTTAGAAACCCTTAGATCCTATGATCCTCCAATCCGAGCAAACTCTCAAATAAGAAGCCACAACAAATAGCTTTTTATTTACCTTAATTCTGTCCCATTGAAGTGTCACTCTACATGGTTGGCATGGTCTCGACATCGGCTGCGACGCAAAGCCCCTGCTTGACCCCTCCATGCCTATGCTTTCAATATGATGACATCTTTAGTTTCCTTTTTTTTTCTACCAACGATCGTGTAATCTCCCCATAGTCATCTTAGTTTCTACCCCGTTGAAGTATCACTCTACATGGTTGATAGGTCTCGACACCAACTACGACACATAGCCCCAACTTGACCCCTTCATGCCTGTGCCCTCAATATGAAGGCATCCTTAGTTTAATTGAACCACTTGGTTGTGTGACCATGTCTCGAAACCGAGTTTGTTCATCTTCTCACCTTTTGGCTACACAACCTTGTCCTGAAACCATGAGGTGTCGATTTTTTTGGAATCCGTGGCAAATTGTTTAAGAGTGAGCTCCCTATTTCAAGGAGCTAATCAATGGAGATATCCTTCTTACCATAGAGCTGATCTTGTTCCAAGATTAACTCTAAGGAGGGGCATCTATAGATATCTCATTTTCGCATTTCCTAGAGTTCACCTCAGATAGGAACCCTTGAAGCACAGGCATTTCCTATAAATCACATGACTAAAAAGTTCTAACCCTTTTCCAGATTTTTCCATGGAATTTCAACGTTTTTCTAGATTTTTATGGCATCTCTATGGATTAAGATAAAAGACAGGGGGTAATCTGTAAAAGACTAGGATGTTGCTTCTTTGACAGGTGACAGGCCTAGTCGCCACTTCAAGTGGTGACTAGTTTTACTAGCGCCATCTCAATAAGCGATTGAAATCCTGACACACTCTCTCTAAATAATTTGTCACCCCAGGCCTTAATATCACATATGGGATATTTATAAACATTACCATGGCTTTTGCCATAATTATTATAATTTCTATAATTTTCCAACATTTAAATAATATGTGCTTATCATATAAATCATTATAAATGCTAAATAATTCCAGAAAGTTATTGAAATTTGGATGACTTGATAATTAAGATCACTTATCTTTATTTTTACCAAATTTGATCTTTTTATGATAAGTTATCACATTTTAATGTTATAGCTTATGTTTAATTCATGATAACGCTAAAAATTAAAGATAAAATCCAAAAAATCAAGATAATTATGAATTAGATTTACCTTGATTTTAATTGATATTTTCTTGTAATTATTGAAGGTTTGATTTTCAAATTCAATTTACTTAACATTTTAAGTTTGATTTGGATTTGAAAATATATTTTAAATATCTCTTAGCTACGAGATTGATTTTTATGTGTTGATTGTATTCACACTGCTAATAGATTCGTAATTTGATACTTTATAATCTTAATTTTGCAAATTATTCTTTTTTAGTTGCTCAGTTCCACATGCAAAGGCGATTAGCTTACGTGGTAGATTTCGTGCTAGCTAGTTGCCAATTCATTGCAGTGCGTGGAATCTGGGCTTAATCATCTCGTCGCTTGTATAAGAGGTGACTGAATGATTCTGTCGCCTGTCCTATAGGTGACTACATCTAAAATGGATCTTTTTCCATATTTTACGAGTTTAATCCTAGTCCTTGATCAATATTTCTTCTATGACGAGATTTGGAGCCCCTAAATTCAATAAATAGACCCCCTAGGTCTTCAACCCGAGGGGAGGCACTTAAAAAATCCTAGGAGCCAGTTCAAACCCTAGAGAGAGAGAAAGAGAGCTTTTCAGCCCTTCCTCCATGTCCATGCCCTTAGAAGCATAGATCCTAGAGATCTAGCTTCTTTCAAAGCTGTAGCGTGTCACTAGAACTCTGTAAATCAACCTCCTCTTCCTCCAACCCCCACGTCAAGGCACCAAGGGTGAAGGGAGTATTTATTCTAATTTATTTCATATGAAATATTGCATTTATAATTGCCCATGGCATATGCATGCGGGGACAATCCTTGGTTAGTATTTTATTTTGTTTATTTATGTTATTCATTGTTCATTTCTATTATTGTTTACTACACTTGAAACTAATCTAAATCTGTTTTTCTGTTTGTTCTGAAGGGAAGGAATATTACATTGCATTAGGACGCCGTTGGGAAGCATCTTGTCGTCGACCTAGTGAATTGAGAACCCACAGGACCACAACCTCTACACTCCCGCAAGGTACCTTGTCAACTGACGAAAGCGAATCGACAAGCGATGATCACAAAGAACTATCAAAGTGAGTGGACACGCCAATAATTCTATAGCAACCCCTAAAAATCCATCCACAACTACAAGGATGAGCATCGGCTGTTTCAAGATGTGTACCCTTGAGGAAAGGGAAAGAGGCTCTCTCAGTGGTCTTCTGCTTCTGGTATGCCCAACTCAACAAGTTCTGGAAGCTCCGAGAAAAAGAGAAAAGAGCACTCTATGCCTACTATGGAAGGGTGCAGTGTTGTTGGAAAGAGCAGTATCATACCCAGTCAGACTAGTTCCACCAATGGTGCTGATAGAGGACCCTACAATATTTGTAAGAGGATGGAACATATAGTAGTACAGTGTAGATTCCAGTAGCAAAGGATAGATGGGGTGAGGTGCTACTACTGCAGAATGACCAGACACTTTCAGAAGAGCTGTCTAGAACCTTAGAAGACAACTGGAGATGAGCCTAGATAGCTTACCAAGGGAAGAGTTTTCTCTATCTCTACTCGAGATGTAGGTCCCTCAGCGGAAATCATAGAAGGTAAGGAGAAGTGAGAGATATTATAGATATGTGTAATCATGTTGTACTAAAAACCTTGTATATTTAACACTGCTATCTATAATAATAATATTTGTGATTGTGTTGTGTATGAACGTTAGGATCTTTTGTCGTAGCTGATCAAATGGCTTGAGTTTTATTTGACTCAGGCAACTCATTTTTATTTATATCTGAGTCATTTACGGTCGAGGTTGGAGACAGACCTGCTAGGCTAGCTTTCTAGCTGGATGTAGTAACTCCATTAGGAGAACATAGTCCAGCATGGAGGTATTTGAGGTCAGTTAATAGTCAGCTAGGAGACAAGGATTTTCAAGCCAGTCTGATTCTGATGAGATTGGCTAGCACAACACTCAGCGATGATAAATTATGACAAGAAGAGGGTCTTAGCAGAATGCCCAGGCCAGGGGTGGTGCATGATATAAGGAGTGAGGCTGGGAGAGCCCAAGAAGATAATCTCTCAGCAATCAAAGCATACCACCATCTAACTAAAGGATGCATGGAATATTTAGCCAGTGTGATGGTGTCCTCCTCACCTGTGTTCAGAGTACAAGACACTCTAGTTGTTGTAGAGTACCTGAACATATTTCCAGAAGAGCTGCCAAGGATGCCGCTACATAGAGAAGTAGAGTTTGTGATTGATCTAGCACTAGGGTCAAGCCCTATCTCGAAGGTCCTGTATAGAATGACACCAGTAGAATTAAGAGAGCTCCGGAGCTAGCTTCAAGAATTATTGGACAAGGGATTTATCTGTCCTCATGTGCTGTCCTGGGGAGCACTGGTGTTATTCATCAAGAAAAAGGATGATTCACTTCAATTATACATTGATTATCGAATATTGATCTAGATCACCATCAAGAACAAGTATCCACTACCTAGGATCAATGATTTATTTGATCAGTTGTAAGGTGCATAAGTCTTCTCCAAGATAGATCTGAGATTTAGATACCATCAACTTAGGATCTAAGAGATAGATGTGCATAAGACGGCCTTCAGAACTTGGTATGGTTATTATGAGTTTCTAGTCATGCCGTTTGGGCTGACAAATGCACCAATAGCTTTCATGGACCTGATGAATAGATTATTTAGGTCTTATTTGGACTAGTTCGTCATCATTTTTGTAGACAACGTATTAGTATACTCTCCAAATGTAAAGATGATCAGATTCACTTGATGACTGTGCTGGAGACACTGAGGTAGCATCAGTTATTTGCTAAGTTCTCCAAGTGCGAGTTTTGGCTGGTGGAGGTAGCCTTCTGTGAACATATTATCTCAAGAAAAGACATTAAGGTAGATCTAGCCAATGTGGAAGCAGTTAGTAGTTGTGCTAGAGCAAGAACAATGATAGAGATCAGAAATTTTCTCGAGTTGGCAAGTTATTACCAGAGGTTTATCTATGACTTTTCAAAGATTGCAACCCCGTTGATCAGATTGACCTAGAAAGAGGTTCCGTTTGCTTGGGACGAGCATTGTGAGGAGAGATTCAATGAGCTGAAGGATCGTCTGGTCACAACCCTAATTCTGGCATTGTCGTCTAGTAGTGGGGGTTTCACAATGTACAATGATGTTTGCGGAACTAGGTTGGGATGCATCCTGACGCAGCATAAGAAGGTGATAGCATGTGTCTCCCGACAGTTAAAGGACAACGAGAAGAATTACCCCACCTACGACTTAGAAATGGCTACAATGGTGTTCGCCTTGAAAATCTGGAGACACTATTTTGTATGGTGAGCAACTTGAAGTCTTCACAGATCACAAGAGCTTAAAGTCTATTTTTACATAGAAAGACTTGAACCTGAGCTAGAAAAGATGGGTGGATTACATTAAGGATTATGATTTCAGCTTGTCATACCACCCGAGTAAGGCGAATGTGGCCACAGATGCAGTGAGCAAGCACACCCATGTCATGGCCAGCCTGGTGATCAGGGAGTAGTGCCTAATGGAAGGGTTAGTTGAGTGTAGACCACTGAGGCAGTCTTAGGGAGTTGTGAGGACTTTTTTGGCAAACTTGGCTTTTTGCCCAAGGATGGTTGAAGCCATTGTGATATCCCAGTAGTTTGATCCCTTTGTGAGGGACACTTGGCAGAAGATCGAGGTGGGAGAGGCACCTCATTTCTCAGTCGGTGTAGATAGTGGGTTGAGCTACGATCTACAGTTATACGTGTCTCAAATAGAAGAAGTAAAGAAGAGCTTGTTAAATGAGGCCCACCGGTCTAGATAGACCATTCTCCCAGGGAGTACTAAAATGTACAGAGATTTAAAGAGAAATGTTTGGTGGCCTGGGATGAAAAGAGAAATTACAGAGTTTGTGGCAAAGTGTGTAACTTTCTAGATGATAAAGATAGAGCATTAGAAACCCAGAGGGACCTTGGAGCCTTCCAGTCTTGAAGTGGGAGCACGTGTTGATGGACTTTGACATAGGATTTCCCAAGACTAGAAGAAAGAATGATACAGTGTGGGTAATCGTTGACCAGCTCACCAAGTTAGCACACTTTCTGCCAATGGGAGTGAATCTTCCATTGCCGTAGCTAGCAGAATTGTACGTGGTAGAGATAGTCAGGCTACATGGAGCCCCAGTATCGATCATGTTTGATAGAGATACCAGATTTACAACTAAATTTTTGGGAGCTCCGTAGGAGGCATTTGGAACAGTATTAAACTTCAGCACCGCCTTCCATCCCTAAATAGATGGTCAGACAGAACGGATGATTCAAACCCTAGAAGATATGGTGCGAGCCTGTGCCCTAGATTTTGGGGGCAGTTGGGAAGATCACCTGTCGCTTATAGAATTTGCCTACTATAATAGCTACTACTCTAGCATTGGGTTGGCTTTGTACGAGGAACTATATGGACAACCATGTCGAACACCCACCTGTTGGAGCAAGGTAGGCGAGTAGTAGCTAGTGAGATCAGAGCTTTTGCAGTAGTATGAGGATAAAGTGGATCTGATTAGAAAGAGATTGCTAGCTACACAGAGTAGATAAAAGAGTTATACGAACCAGAGGCATAGGCCCTTGGATTTTTTGGTGGGAGACTTCATCTTCCTTAATGTATCACCAACCAAGGTTGTAGCAAGGTTTGGTAAAAGAGGAAAGCTAAGTCCTCACTACATCGGGCCATACCAAATCAGTAGAAGAGTTGGTGAGGGGGCATATATGTTGGACCTACCTCCAGAGTTGTCCAATGTCCACAACATCTTCCACATATCAATGCAGAGAAAGTGTTTAGCAGATGTGTCCTAGGTTATTCCAGTTCAGCCAGAAGAGCTTCAGCTAGAGTTGTTAGTGGCAGAGGATGCCATACAGATATTAGACAAAAAAGAACAAGTCCTCAGAAACAAGATTATTCCCATGGTGTTGGTACAATGGCAACACCATGGAGTAAAAGAAGTAACCCAGGAGCGAGAGACAGACATTCTGGCACAATACCCCCACCTGTTGTATTGAGAGAGAATTTCAGGGCGAAATTCCTCTTAAGAAGGGTAGGATGTAGAATCTGTGCCTAGATGATCTAGAATGAATGTAGTTAAGTTATTGTAATCTGGATTATTAGTTTAATGATGAGATATGGGTGTTGATCTCTCATTTAAGTAGCATTATCGCTGGTAATTCCCCTATTGTGCAGTATTTTGAACCAATGCATGCTACGTGTACGCATGTGGGATCGAGTGGGGCAAGCTCAAGAGCTGAGTCAACTCAGGACAGTGCCACACAGCCTCCACCACCCTTCACAGTGCTAGCCACAGTACTTTTCAACCTTTCACCATACCGCATCGTTGATACGTTGGGATCTTTGGCAGCTATCGTCAAGGAATGATGACATCGAGATGGCAACCTTAAAATTGAGAAGAAGAGGAATGTGAGGAGGGTGACAGACCAAGAGACAGACAAGAGAAAGGGAGAGCTAGAGCAAGAGAACCAGAGGAAAGGAGAGAGGTGGTTGTTGTCGGTGGTGGAAGAGGGCCTTTGGAGACCTTGGAAGCTGGAGGAGCACTAGGAAGAAGAGAGGAAGCCAATGAGGAGGAAGGATCACTGAAGATCATCTCTAAGTACGCGTTCCCTTCCTCATTCCTCTTTTGTATTTTAAGCTTCAATCTTGGGATTATGTCATGAATTAGAATGAAAAGCATGAACATGAATAGAATTGAGTTGAATCATGGACGTGTGAGGATTTAAGGATTTTTCCATGATTTATCATGAGATTTGTGTTGAATTTTGAGATTTATGCCATAGTGTTCTTCAATGACCTTTGATGCTTTGTTAACTTATATCATGGGATGCATGCAATAGATTTTGATGAACTTGTACCAAATGAAAGTAGACTTGGCATGCTAGATTATGTGTTTTATGTAGGATTTATGGTTCACCGAAAATGGGTTCGTTGGAGGACCCAATTCTGGTGAATGAGCAGCGAAGGGGCCGAGCTCTATCCCTAGAAAACAGGGATTTCGATATGCCAAATAAGTTCAGTATACCGTAATCCTATCATATTAGTCGCAGATACCTGATTTCAGTAGACCAAAATCATTCGGTTTGCCAAATCAAGAGATTTTAGAAGACTGTCTAGTTTTGGTCTACCCAATCAAGGCCTAGAATTGTTTAGCCAAGTTTTTCCTAGTTAAGTAATAATGCTTGATTTGTGTATTTTTGGCATGTTTACTTAATAAGAATTCCTTGAGATTTAAGTGAGAATTACAGAGAAGCTATTTCATAAAAGAACAGTTTTACCAAAAAGGTCCCTACAATGGGAAAGATTTAGAATAAAGATTTCAAAGTAAAGATGCATGTTTCCAAAATAAGATTTCTAGAGTTGGCCTTGATTAGTGAGACTAGGTGCCCAGAGAAAGGTGTTGAATAGGCTAGGTAAGATAACTAGTGAGCTCCAATACTATGAAAGAATGAGGCGTTGGGAAATACATCCCTGTGCATAGAGATATAGTGAGAGCTTGTTAGCTCAGAGGGGCCTGAGGAGCCTAAGAGTGAGGCATGTTGACCAAGGTAGACGGTGGAATGGCTAGCACAGAGACTTTCACCATGGCAACGTAGGAAGTTGAGATTGGTGCCTCTCCCTTCGTTTGTGACCAGGTCATCCTTGATCAAGGTGGCACAAAAAAATAGAGTATTCAGATTTGAGATTCAGAACTAGATTTAAGCTTGAATCGAGCTATGTTTTGGCTTCTATGTTTTAGCCAAATTCTTGTTGAGACAAGATCAGAGTTTTAGGGCTAGTTGTGACACTTGGGCTTGATTATCCATTTTAATTGTAAACCATGTGATTAATTGTAATATTATATAAATGGTTTATTAATGGATAATCTGTTGTTTCTTGTGATTGTGGAGCTTTGGTTGGCTTTCTGTGCACCTATTTGTGATTTGGGACCAATGTGGAGTCTGGTTTTAGGATGCACAGTCGCCTCGATTTACATGCCTATCTTTTCTTCTTTCTTTTCTTTCTTTCTTTTTTTCCCTCTCTCATGAGCGTCCCCCATCTCCGTCCTCTTCTTATTCTTCCTCGACCAGTGCCACCGCAGGCAATGGTCCATGCCTCCCCGTCCCTTCCGACGTGATGGGTCGCTGACACGACATAGGGAGGACGAGGAGATATGAAGGGGCGAAGGCGAGCAGCAGAGGAACCAAGAGAGAGAGAAGGAAAAGAGAAGCATGCACGAGCCAGAGCAAGAGGAGGAAGGCTGAGCCATGGTTTGCCGATGGGGAGGAGCTTCGCTGGGGCGAGAGAAGCTCGCCGGAGTTGGAAGAGCTCATCGAAGGAGGTACGCAACTGCTCCTTCTCCTCCATTCTCTTCTTATAACATGATATGTTAAATGCATGTAAAATTGTAGAAAAATAGTAGTGTAACACTCGTAAAATTCATTTTGCAATTATTTACATTTTAATGAATTTATTCCTGGACAGGTGTTACTGTTCCGAGGCCTGTTGCGTGGATTAATGCTTTTGGGTGTGGGCCTCGTGGGTTGGCTTCTGTGGTGTGTTCCTGTATGTGGTTGGCACTGTGCATTGTGGCACGATGGTTGTGGTCCCAAGTGTGGGTCCTCGTGGGGCCCACGTTGTGGGCCGACTAGTGGTTGAGTGTTTGGTGCGGGGAGTCGTTGGCTCGTGCCTTGGAGCAGGCTATTGGGCTGTGTGCGGTGAGGCTGGAGGGTGGCCGGAGACTGGTTGGTGTGTGCATGTCGGAGGTTGGTGGGTAGGTGCATGGTGACCTCCTCCCCCACGTATATAACGCGTGCATGGGGCGAGTCCTCTCTGACGCACCGGAGCCCTAGCCTTCTTCTCTCTCTTCCTTTCCTCCTCTCTTTTCCCCCCTCCACTCCGTCTCAATCTTCTTCTTCACTCCTCCTTCCGGTCTCGGGTGGGTGTGGGTGACAGAGAGAGCCTGAGAGTGGGAGACGGGATGCGGTGGCTTGCGGTGGCTCGTGGTGGTACGGAAGGCTCCGGAGCGACGTCGTTGAGGTCGTGGAGTGGTAGTGGACGTGTAAGGCCGCTGGAGTTCGCCAGGGTTGGCCGGAGGGTCGTCGGAGCTCGTTTCAAGTACATATCCCCAATTTAATGTGTAGAAATCTTGTAAAATGGTAGAAATGCTAGGATGCATGTAATCTAGGCTAAATTTAATGTTTTATAATTTTTGGGAATTTATTGTGGCTTTTATGGGTATTTATGTCGGTGGTTGAGATTTGGGTCATTTTGATGCTTATGCCTTGCGAATTTGTATCTTGATGCATGGTGAATGGATTTCAGTTTTGTTTATTGGGTTTTGGAGTAGACTCAAAGGTCTACATTTTATATTTTATTCGTGATTTTTGGTGATTGTTTGGGGGGTCCGATTGGAGGTCCCACTTCGGGCGATTTTTAGGTGCCCTACTGCAGGTCGCCTAAATTCTAATAGAAAACTAGGGGGTAGGCCGATTACGCAGGCCACATGCGTGGGTTCAGCTGCGATTTAGACCCCTAGTCTAGGATCTGTTGGCATTTAGACAAAAGTGCCAAGGGCACTGGCTAGATGCGCGCTCCACATGTGTGGGTCTGTTAGGGCATTTTTTAGGGTTTTCCTGGATTTTTAGAAAATATATTTTAATGTAGTGATTTTCTGGATTGGTTTGTGTTGTCCCTGTAAGATGGGATTGTAGGGCCATCAGTGGTGGTCTCCTGGGACACTTGATGCACTGTTTTGTCGAGGTTTTGGAAGAGTTTCTAAAGAAATAAAATGAATTTGGAAAGTGGATTTCAAAGAGATAGTTGGCATGTTTTGGAAAATGATTTTCTAGGTTTTTTATGTGTGGGCCGAGATAGTGTGAGATCGTGTCGTCGAGACCAGGGAATGTGACAACATTCTTGGGTGGTCGGGCACGACTCCCTAGTTGATGTCAGGGGCTGAGATACCTGAGGCTGAGGGACATCGGGTTCTAGAGGTATGAGACTCCTTGACTGTTGTCTCGAGGCAAGGGTTGTGGTCCGTGGGTTGAGGTGGCTTGTGGCATGACGGGGAGGTATAATACTCCTGCTATTGCCGTAAGCACTGAGGCTCAAATGTGGAGGTATGACACTCCCTCTTGAGCACCGTGTGGAGGGCGCCTTGAGGAGGTGTACCCTGTGGTGGCCAATGTGGGTGGGACACGTGCCCCGTAGCTGGTAGCGTCCTAAGAGACAGAACAGCCTACCTAGGGAGGGGTTGGATTTTAAGCGTTCTCCAGAGAGGAAGAATCATGGGACGGTGAACGCTCTTGCACAAGGTGGCCGTCACCGTGGCAGTGCAAAACACTGTGGTCACTCCTCAGCGGACTGCGTGTAGCCAGAGTTTGGTTGCCTGGTGTCGAAATTCTTGATTCACTGTGGGTGGTTTTGGCCATTGAGTACCTTTACTTGTGGTTTTGGGCTAGTAGGGCCTCGATTGTGGTTTTGGTCAGTGTAGGCCTGGTTTGTGATGTTTTGAGTAAATGGTTTGTGAAATGAATTTAAAAGGAAAATTGATTATAGTTTTGTTTTTCGTGGTTTTTCTTGGGGTGCGTATTGGGTGACTTTTGTTACTCATGCGTTTTCCTCATGTTTTTGGTTTGCAGGTGCAGGCATGTAGAGGTTTAGCGTAGTGCATATAGTCTGGAGTCTTCTAGCCGCATACACAGGTTCTTGGTAGATGATATTTTTCTGTTAGCTTTTATTTTCTCGTAATTTAATTTGTTTTAAATTATTGTGGTAAATGTGTGACGTTACAAGTAGAATGGATGAGAATGTGATAAATAGCATGAATATGTAGATATCATGCAGTTATGATGAAAATTTGTAGATTTATACGAGATTTAGGGATGTAAGCCACAGTAACTCAAAACGAGCTTCACCCCTTTGTGATTTTCGTATGGACTGCATAGTGAATGGATTGATGAATGGTTTGAGGGGTTTTGAAGTAGACTTAAGGGTCTACAACCCATGATTTATTTGTGTTTTATGATACTTGTTTGGGGGGTCCACCGGAGGCTCCTAGTTCCCGTGAATATGAAAGCAGAAACAAGGGAGGTGCCCTGGTCGCAGGCAATACGGCATGCTGAACGGGGTTCGGCATACCAAATTCTTGTCAGATTAGGCCAAGATACCTAGTTTCAGTAGATCATAATCACTCAGTTGACCGAAATAGGGAGTTTTGGTATATCAAAAATGTTCGGTATACCAAACCAGGGATTTTCGGTATACCGAACCTGGTTTTTGGTCTGTCGATTTTGCCTTGGCCCTGATATATATAAATTTGAATAGAAAATAGAAATAAAATGTTTTAAATAGACAATGAGCATGTGTTAATGGTGTTTTCCCCATGGAAACGTCATGGAGGAATATGGAATCCAAATAAGTAAATTTGGGAATGGTTTTGGGTTTAAAACCTTAAAAAGGAATAAAAATGGTTAATGTGTGGTTTTATGTAATTTTGGGCATGAGACCCAATTTATGATTTTAAAGCATAGTTTTTCATGAATTAAGTTGAGATCCCTAAAGAGGGTCGTGTGTTGCTTAGAACAAGTTCCTGCAACGAAAAGAATGAAATGGAAATTGTTTTGAAAAACGAAAACTTATAAGTTTTGAAAATAAAGCACAAGTAATGTGTTAAGGAACCACGGGGGTTGGTGTCGACAATGGGGTAGGGGTATGAGACTCGAATGAAACCAATTATCAGATACGACTGTGGTTACCGAGCTTGAGACGATGTAGGCTAAGCCTGGGTATATGAGACTTGGGTGTTTGGGTCACCGATCTTATGACGGTGTAGGCTGGGCTTGGGTATATGAGACCTAGGTGTCTGGGTCACCAACAGTGTAGGCTGAGCTTGGGTTATTGAACCTAGTTGTTCGAATCATCGATGGGACGTCAGATAAAGATGTATCCTCGTGCTTATGAAATGAAATTGAGACCTGTTGGCCTGAGTGGTGTCATCCCGTATGGGGAATTTCACCACGGTATTGCAGAGAGGTAGGGGAAATGGTGTCCTCACCTACTGCCTGTGTGCCTGGTTACCCTTGGTCAAGGTAACACCAGTAAAGAAAAGTGGAAATGAACAAGAAAAGAAAGAAAAGTGGTTTGGCTAGGATTAGACTTATGAATGGTCCTAAAATCCTAGAATCAAATACGATTTGTGTTTTAACTAGTTACGAGCCAGTATTTATGATTTTGGTTTTGAGCTCTGTGAGGCATTGTATTTTAGGCTGGACCTGATCGAGTATGTGAATTCCTCAGAATATGAGAAAGGTTTTGAAAAAGGTATAAGAAGAAAGGAAAATGAGTTTTAGAAAAGAATGTGGTTTTGGAAACAAATTCCAAATGTTTTGAAAAGAAAAGGAAATGTGAGCTTTTAAAAGAGTATAGTCTTGGGAATAGATTCCCATGTAATTTCAAAGGAAAAAGAGGATGATGTTTTAAAATAGGTTTTCAAAAAGAAAATCAAGTTTTTATACATTAAGGTTGTATTTTGGTGCTTTTGCTGGATTTTATTGTATGCGTGTTTGGGGCACATACTGGGTGACTTAGATGTCACTCACACGTGCTTTGGTTGGTTTTTAAGTGCAGGTTGGTGCAGTCGAGTTCTAGTACCGGAGTAGAAGCTTCTAGTCGCACATCGTTTTCTAGAGGTGAGCCTTAGTTATAGTCATTTAATTATAACTGTAATTAGTGTAATTTTGCTTATATTACTGTGTTCTTGGTAGCGTGCCTGGGATCAGCACGTTACAATAGTCTAGCCAAGAATTGTGTTTTAGTCAGATTCAAGATTTTGTTTTTAGGTTGGAGTCTAGTCCCAAAGATGTTTTCAAGAAATGTATTAGATTAGTGCATGAGTTTTAGAATAGAAAGAAAGATTTTAAAAGAGCATGATTTATTGAGTTTTTCTCAAATAATATTTCTAGAACTTAAATAAGAGATTTATTCAGAGTTTTGGTTCCAGTGGGAACCTAGATTGGGAATTATAGAAAGATTTCTAGAAAAGTCTAAGGAAGCCTTGGAAAACCTAGAATTTAGTTTATAAGTATTTTCTACCGTGTTTTCTTTGTGGGCATTTACTAGTTGGCTTAGAAGTCACTCACGTGTGTTTTTACCTTGTTTTGTTTTCAGGTGCTTAGTTGGAGTGTAGTCTTGTTTGGTGTTCAAAGACAGGAGCCACTAGCCGCACACACAGGTTCTGGGTAGATTGTAGTTAAATTTCTTTTGTCAGTGCATTAATCCTAGTATAGTAGCTTAGATTCCGTAGTGCCCGGTTTAGGGGCGTTACACTTTAGTTTTTTGCAAATGCCACGTGACCAACTTAACAACTTTCTAGTGATCCTGTAACGACCTAGACCCAAGACGGCATTTTAACCAGCTAATTAATTTGGATTTCAGGGTCACTCGCATATTGGTGCTGCATGTTGGTACTACGGGTTGGATGTGCGGGAATTTCAAGGATTCTGAACTCAAAGCTTAAGTCACATTTTATGGATTCGACTTTGCGATTGAGTTTCGGACGTTGTATCTAGATGTTCTGAGTTTGATATACTGTGTGGACCCTTGTGGAGACCTTGAGGATTGTTTCATAGTTGGGGTGGTTAGTTGGGTTGCCCAGGCTGTTTATCTCCTCTGACACAAGTCACTTAAATAGTAAGTGATTGTGTGGTTTTGTTCTATACTCATGGCTTTTTTTGTACTCCTTGTTTTTCCCTCCTTATAAATACAGTGAGAGGGAGGGAGAGGGAAGAGGGAAGGAGAGAAAGGGAGGAGAGAAAAGCGAAAGGGGAAGGGGAGTAGTACGAGCCGCCGCCCACCATCGTCATGGTCAATGATCATCATCGATGGAGGTACTCACTTCTAGACTAGTTCTTTATGCTTAGTTTGATGTTATGATTTGAACTTTCAAGTCTTTTCAATGATTTATCCTTAGATGAATAGTAACATGAATAGTGAATGTCTGCTTTAGATTTTGATATCTTGAGCTACTTATATTCGATCGTTGAGATTTTTGTCCCAAATGGAAGATCATCTCGAGATCTTCAAATTGGTATATTATTTGTGATTTTTAAGTGCATGTGTTGAGGTTGTAGGGATTGGAATTTTTGGATGAATAGTGTTATGAATTGTAACTACACGCTTTGATCCATGATTTCTTGAGTTTTACACACCAGATTCTTGAATTTTTTGTCCAAAATGGAAGATTATTGAGATCTTCAATTTGGTATACTATTTGTGTTAAATATGTCTTGAATATAAGGTTTATTGAGCTTAAGAACCTCAGGTGGACTTCCACGACGGATGTTTGCTACTCTGCGAAAAGGAGAGAACTTGGCATTAGTACTCGAGCGCACGTCTGTTTCGAACGTCTGCTAAGCCTTTAGGATGGACAACATTTGAGTGGACGTTCGCTCTAGACATCCGCAAGTCTATGGGTGCAGTAGAACTATTGCGGACATCTATCCACGTCATTGAACAAAACAACGATTTAGCGGACGTCCACTGCGGTAATCTGTTTATATATTTAACCCATTTTAGGTTTTTTGAGAGAGTTCATTTCATTGTAAACTCTGTGGGAGACGTGACAATTGTTCCTCTGGTCTCTCTCCTCTCTTCCTTGTAACATCTTGAAGAATAGTTAAGCTTTCTCCTTGCTGCCGCCCATGGACGTAGCCTTTTGTGGTGAACCACGTAAATCGTTTCTTTTTTTATCTCTTCGTGTGTGTGATTGTTTGTTTCTCCTTCTTCTCTCAATCTATGTTTGTCTTGCGTTTCTACAACAAACTAGTATTAGAGCTTTCGGGTTCATCTGTATGAGAGAAGTGTCGTTACGCAACTTGAAGATTGAGAAGTTCATAGGGAAGAATAGTTTCAGTCTCTAGCAAATCAAGATGCAAGCTTTGTTAATGCAACAGGGCATATGGTCACTGCTATTGAAGACGAAGCCTACTGGGATCGATAAAACAGAGTTGGCCATTCAAGAGGAGAAGGCGCACTCCGCGATCTTGCTCTGTCTTGCTGACGAAGTCATCATCGAGGTTGTAGATGAAGAAACTACGACCGGTCTGTAGTTGAAGCTTGAAAGTTTGTATATGACCAAATATTTAACCAACAAGTTGCTTCTGAAGCAACGTCTATTTGTCCTTCGCATGAAAGAAGGTATGTCTCTGAAAGACCATCTGGATCCATTGAATACCTTGTTAATGGAGTTGAGGAGCATCGACGTCAAGATAGAGGATGAAGATGCTACCCAACTTCTGTTAGTTTCTTTTGCTCAGTCTTATGAGAATTTTGTTCAATCCTTCATTATTAGAAAGGATACAGTTTCTCTTAAAGAGGTCAGATCTAGTTTACATATATGAGAACTCCATTAGATGGCATCGAGTAGTGGTGTTGATAGTTCAACTTCATGACTTCTAGCGACAAGTTCTGACAAAAGTCGTGGACGTTTCGAGAAGAACGACAAGAAAGGCAAAATGAGGTTGAAGTCTAAAGGTAGACATCCGCATCCTAGGGATATATGCAACTGTTGTAAGGAACCAGGCCACTTGAAAGTTAATTGTCCCAAGAAGAAGTCCAATGTGCCAGTTGTTGTTGTGGCACAAGATGATTCTTCATCAGAACTAGACATTGCCTTTACAGCTTCTGATGTTCAGTATTCAACTAACAGTTGGATGTTGGATTCTGGTGCTTCACATCACATGTGTCTGAACAGAGAATGGTTTTCAACCTATGAGAAGGTTGATGGTGGTAATGTTTCTTTGGCCAACAATGCCGTTTGCAGAATGATTGGTAGTGGTACCATTCAAATCAAAACGCAAGATGGTATGGTGAGAACATTGACCAATGTTCGATACGTTTCAGAGTTGGGTAAGAATTTAATATCCTTGATGGCATTAGATGACGAGGGATTTAAATACAATGGTGGAGGTGGAGTACTTCGGGTGACAAAAACAACTTTGGTTGTGTGACAATGAACACTCGGGAATCCGACGCAGAGTCACATCAAAGGGAGGAGGCCATAGCCATGCCAAGATGGTGAAAGCGAAAGATAGGATAAAACCAAACAAATCAGAGTTGCCACCTAGTCATTTAAGGAAAAGACGAAGAAAACCACAAACAAACCACAAAAGGATGAGTGCATGAGATGCAAATGAAAAGGCCAAATGTCTACAAACCAGAGGATGGGTAAGGATTCCTGTTACATAGGGGGAAGGTGTTAGGCACCCCCTACGTCCGAGAAACTCGGTCTTTCTAGTCCGATTTGTTTGCTAGAGGTTGTGTAACCATGCCGGTGAGGAGATTCTGCAAATGAATGCGAAATCCATCGGCAAAATCACGTCGAAAAAACATAAAACAAATAAATGGAGTCGCCACCTAATCTATTATGGAAGACAAGGAAAACCATAACATGAAAAATCATGCAAAAACAAAAGAAAAGGACAAGTCTACGAAATAAAACCAGAATGCAGGTAAGGATCCCTGTTACGCACGAGGAAGGTGTTAGGCACCCTCGTACGCCCGATAAAATCGGTCTTCCTTGATTTCACCCATGA
>JAMKQA010001732.1:0-29423 GCA_024699735.1 Posidonia australis | reverse complement strand
GTTGTGGTCAAAGTTAGCGAGGGAGGAGATCGACTAGATGTAGTCAGATGTGGGAGCGAGCCTTGAAGATGGACTTCCACCAAGACTGCATGGGGTAAGGGTTGGGTTCGGGCAAAAGGAGGTGGAGGACGAGCTTGGAGACGTCAAGGCTACTATGATGGTGGAGATTGGTTGGATCTCAATCGATTATGGTGGGACGTGTGCCTTAAAGGACGATGGGTTGGCATAGGGTGGGTGGATGGGTGGGCGTGGAGGTGAGGTAGTGGTTGTAAAGTTTGAGAGGGGTGAGGGGGTTAAATGTCTTTTAATTTTTGAATTAAAAAAACCAAAAATCATATTTTCTTGGGTGTAAAAGCAATTTTGAGTTTGGAGGAAATATGTAATAGATTACTCCTCTCTCTCTCTCTCTCTCTATATATATATATATATATATATATATATAGATCTCTCTCTCTCTCTACACTCTCTCTATATATATATGTAGAGAGAGAGAGAGAGAAAGCTAGAGAGAGACCCATCCTTACTTTAAATGGTAAGGTCCTTGATCTTGTCTGTCTATCATGAAAATCATCCTATGATTTAGTTTTGATTAAACTAGAAATCACTTTTGAAAATCACCTAAATCTTTAATTTTAAAATTCAAACTCCCTCTCATTCCATTATTAAAACCTATCCACCTCTCCCCCTCCCCCCCAACACACACACAAAAGGGCCACTCACTCACAAAATTACGATGACAGCTACCACCCCATCGTCGTCCCCTCCCTCTCATCGCCCTCCCCTCTCTCCCGTCGCCCCTTGCCACCCTCCCCCTCCCCCGTCAACCTTCCCTCTCCCTTAGCTCCTGCCTATATTATCGATTGTCGCCTGCCCATTTACATCATCACCCCCTAGACTGTTGTCCATCGCTCATCCAAGAGGAAAACCCATCACCCTTGTCATCAACAACACAACCTTGAGGAGCTCTACCACAAACCTCTCTTTCCTCCTCAACCACTTACATTGTTGCCGTCATGACCCATGAGAACCTCACTACCGATGCCAAATGCCATTGCCCCCACCTCCCCCTACGACTGTCGTCCTTGACTATCATGACGTTCCCAACTACTACAAGTGTTGTCCTCCCTCCTCCATTGTCATCTTGCACCTAAACATCTGTAAAAACATCCTTTTTTGCTACCATCTACTATAGTAGTGTAACCAATGTTAGTGGAGAAAGCTTGGGAGAAAACCCTAGCCATAATTCCAAATATTGAAATTAAAACTAAAAAAGTAATCACACTAAAATAAAATACGGAAGTATGAAATTGAAATTAAAACTAAAATTAAAACTAAAACATTACAAATCAAAAAAACCAAAATTGCCATATAAAAAAGGATATTAAAGTATGTAATTAAAACTAAAACTAAAATTAAAACAGTACAAATAAAAAATGAAAATTTCTATATAAAAAAGGATATTAATGTGATTTAGTTACCATAAAAAACTATCAGTAAATGAAAATTGAGGAAAAGTAAAGATTTATTACACCTTTCCTCAATACTATTACTAATACAGAATAGTAAAACTGTTACTATTTTCAAATACTGTTACTAAAATATAAGTTTAGTCTCTTTCAAAATAGGAAAATATCAAAATTATGATAATAAGAAAGAAAATAAAAGCCCAATTGATTTTCAAATATTCACGAACAAAAAGTAATCCCATACAAAAATATAAGTTTGGTTACCATAAAAAAAGTCACTAACTAAAAAAAGAGGGTGAACCAAAATCAACATTATCATCAATCATGCGATCAAATGTAGAAAATTTAAATTTTAAATCCCAAATTAAGAATGACATCAAATAAGGAAATTGTCAAAAAAATCCAATTGTTCCTTACGAGGGAGGAAAACTAAAAACCATTAAATTTACAAAATACTAATTAGAAAATAGTTTTAGTATCAGTAAATTATAGTAACACTAGGGGTGTGTTTGTTTGGGAGGAGCCATGGGTCTCGAAGCTTCCCGAGACAGTTGGAGCTTGGAGTTCTGTAACAAACAACCAAATTTTAAAGCGCTTTCAAGTCAAATCCAAGCTCCTATGATTGTAACAACAAGAAGAAAAGGTGAGAGCTAATTTTTACTCTCTCTCCCGATGAAAGCTAAATCCTTCTCTGGAAAAGAACTTGGGGAGCCTTGAGGAGCTTCCCAAGCAAACACAGCTAGAAACTCTCGGAGGAGTTACTATTGTTGAGACTCTTAGAGAATCTACTACAGTTCCAATTCTTCTTCTTTGGGCACAGTTCAACTCCACTAAACAAAAGCAGCTTAATACATTAAAAAGTAGCAAAATTAATACATGACTATAAAAAATGTATGAATCAAATAATCAAAATCCCAATAAAAAGTGCAATTAATAAATTAATAAGGGATATGAAAATCATCCACACTTTCTCTTACTAAATATGAAAATCTCATAATATAAGGGATATTAACTACAAGAAATTGTCAAAAAAACCATAGCAAATAAAAAGAGAGAGGAAAACTAAAAATTCGAAAACGACTAATGAAAAAATAGTGGTTTTACTATTGACCACAAGATCTTGATCAAATGGTTATAACCTAATATTACCTCATTTTATTAAATGAGGTAACATACAGTCGAAGTTGTTCCTCTGTGTATGTGTGTGTGTTTAATCTCAAGTCCATGTTATACTTGTATTATCTATATAAATAAGGATATATTCTTCAATTTGATTATTATATGTAAATTATTAATGTCGAATAGTCATAAACTGCTGATTTTTCATGTTATTAGATATGTAACATATGTTTATTTACACATATTTGAAGGCTTAGATTCAAAATTTTCTTGACATACTATGATATCCATTAGTTTATCTATATTTGTCCTTCAAAAATCTATATTTGTATCCATTTTTTGAGAATATTGATTTGCAATTTGCATGTCTATATGATATTTGTATCCATACTTGAAAAATAAATAAAAATATGGTAATACTTGTATGTTGGATCTAATATGGTAATACTTGTATGTTGGAACTGATTCATTTTCATTTATACTACGTGCAAAAGACTAATTGCATGATTGATTAAAAATAAATATAACCCTAAAAATAGATCTTTTATGTAACACAATAAATTTAACGTTATATTACTTAAAAAAAGAAGTAAATAAACTAAATAAAGACTAGAATTAACTACCATATTAATTTCAACTTTAGCATTTTAAGGTCGATTATTGGAGTTGAAATTATAAGACAACTAGACCTCTATTGTTATAAATGACATCAGAGTACTTAATACTAAAGGTGGTTTCTACTCCTTTTAGTGTATCATTTAGTTCCCACATTTCTTACTTATCTAGAATTCTAGATATCGCGTGCAACAACTCTATCTATAACAACCTTAAACCCAACAACGAAGTCTAAAATGCTTAAGTTGAAACCTATACAATAAATGATGCTAGTACTTATTTAGCTAATTCACTTCTTCTATTTTTCTAAACAATATGAGACTAAATATAGGTGTTTTGCATTTTAAATATGACATTTTGCATATTATATCTATAAATATTTAAAATTGTAGGTATACCTCTAGATTCTCACAAACAACTAGTGCACCCTACATAATTACATCATTTACATACTTACCCTTGTTGTCATCTTACGACAGAATTTTGCATATTTATTCACTAAGTCATGGTAAAGTAGTCATTTATTACTAACTCACCCGATGCACAAAATATGATCCTTTAGATGATAGCAGGGTATGTGTGTAGCAGTGCGGTGTACAAAGGCACACTAGTTATTTATGAAATCAATGGGTATATCTGTAATTTCGAATGATTATAGGAATATATATGTGCCAAGAATCTTTTAACATATCACCATTTCAGATATGCACGTGCAACCCCACAGGTCTAACGACCCACATGGGCGGAAAGAAAGGGAAACAGAGGTAAGATAGACCTTCACATCAACGCAAAGAAATCAAATACATTAAGGAAGAGGAGTTTGCAACTTTGCATCTATTGTTGTACTTGGCATCATTCCTTATCTTTCCCCATCGTTTTCCTTCTCCCAAGAAAGTAAAGGAAAACCTGCCTCTCACCCTCGAACTTGAACTGCAAGACAAACAAGCTCAGCAACAGATTCCAAGCTCCATTTAAACAATCACTAATCCTCAACAACTTTCACAATAACAACATCACCATCAACGTCCTTAAACCCACCGAAGGAAAGATAGAGATGGGAAGGGAGTTGACAACCATGAGCAAGAGGGATGAGATTGTGTTTTTTGATGTAGAAACTACAGTTCCTGTAGGAACTGGAAGGAGGTTCTGGATGCTGGAGTTCGGTGCCATGCTGGTCTGCCCAAGGAAACTGGTAGAGGTAGAGAGCTACTGCACTCTTATCAGGCCAGGTGATCTGTCCGCCGTTGCGGAGAGAAGTGCAAGGTGCAACGGTATAACTCGAAAAGCCGTGGCCTCTGCTCCCTCGTTTATAGATGTGGCTGATCGTATATTCGATATCCTGAATGGTAAGTTCTAACAAGTAAAAGCAATATATGATAAACTTCGTCTTTTTTAAAGTCTTCCATGAACATCTTGTCATTGGGTAACCATCACAAGGGATAAACAGTTAACAATGGATTATGTTTTTGGAACTGCAAATTTAGGCCGAGTATGGGCAGGCCATAACATTCACAGATTCGATTGCGTGAGAATCAGGGAGGCATTCGCTGACATTGGTCGTCCAGCACCAGAGCCCATTGGAATGATTGATTCTCTATCTGTTTTGGCACACCAATTTGGAAGAAGGGCAGGGAATCTCAAAGTAAGTAGAGCATGCAGTACCTTCTTTTTCAATTCACCTGCTAGTGGAAATTATCAACTAAATATCTTAATACTGTAAATTAAGCAACTATCAAGATTTATTGTGTCAAATGATTGTGATTTTGCGACATGCTGCTGAACACAAAGCCCTCGGAGAGAAATAATATATTGTGATATTCAATTCCCAGATATTTATGTTTTATACTTGTTAATGACCACGAAATGATGTTTTCTATCGATTTCTGCCTCCCCTTTAGATGGCGACATTAGCCACATACTTCGGTCTTGGGCAGCAGAAACACAGGTAGTCTTACAAACAACAGTGTTTTCGTTCATGTTTCATATTACCAGCTACTAGTTTAAAGACACTTGCATTTCTCTTGCAGAAGCCTTGAGGATGTGAGGATGAATTTGGAAGTCCTTAAGCATTGTGCAACGGTGTTACTTTTGGTATGTTTCCAAATGACTGCAATATTTTTTAGGAAAAAAAACTATTTAATTTTTCTCTATAATTTCTCACTGCTGGTTGACGGCAATTAGGAGTCCAGCTTACCAAATGTATTGTCTGGGAATAATGTTGCCAATCAAAAAATATTAACAAGGAGCCAAACCAATTCAAGGACGTGCGGAGAAGATGCAAGCAGGAAATATCTTCCATCATCTCCAAGTAGCAATAGGGTTGTTCCCTATAACAAGAAGACAAAGTTTGGCAAAGTACACTAAAGTTCGAAAGAAGGATTTCAACCAGGCAAAGGGAAACATTCAAGTGCAAAGGGAAAGGAATCAACCAGGCACACCTTGTCAGCGATCAGCCTGCTCCTTGAGCATGCACTCGTGCTGATACAATGGGAGACAACAAAGAAATGGCAAATTCTATCATGCATCTAGGCTGGGGAAATATCTCAGGAAACAACACGAATTGTTTGATCTAACTTCTCTAGCATCATTATTCTTTTCCACAGGACATGAATATTCGTTTGTAATTAAAAGTTATATCCGTAGTTCATGTTGCTTTTGCTTTCCAGTGGATGAATTTAAACTCTTACTAATCACGTGCTGGGCATCAGCTAAATATTTATGCATATAGAAGAACAAAGACAAGTTTTTTTGGTAAAGCAGAAAACCAACACTGAATAAAATGGCGTACTTTTTTTGTATATATTGGTAAAAATTGTTAACAGTTAAATAGTATAACAAAATTGTGAATCACAAAATAAGAAATAAATAAAAACACATATCCCCTCACATAATGCCCACTCCTTGATTAGCACAAATGCAAGCTCAAATTAGAAAAAAGGTGATTAGGCTTGTACCTGATTATAAAGTCCTTCCCCTCATGGTGTCACTGGCTACCTGTGAACTCCAAGCAAGGGAATGCATGGGAAAATCATGTCATGCACCCAAGGAGATTTGTAGCATCAAGAAATGAATTAAGCTGATGATGCAACTTCAATGGCACTGCCAAGTGGCCAGGCAGCCTCTACAAAGGAATCCCCATACTTCACTTGCTTTACTAATGTGATCTCTTGCATCTGCTCCAACCCTTTTTAATTTTACGGAAACATATTCAGAGACAATAAATTTAGGAGTACCAAGAGGTAAAACAATTTTACAAAGGTAATAAGTACGGTAGACATCCACAGCCAACACCTACCAAAGCCATCAACGAGCAATGTGAACTGATACACAAGATCCATACACAGAAAGGGCAAGCTGTCTTCACCTACACGAGAGAACTTAGCCTTGGCATCTCCAAAGTTGGTCTCACAGACCTTTTTGGCAGCCTCTGCGTAGTCATGAGGCTTAACTTTGGCAACTGGGACGATGGGATCAACAAATCCAACCTAGAAGGAAAGATTTTATAACATTCAGTATCCTACTACAAGATATTTATCAATTAAAGGGAAAAAAATCAATTGATCGTTACCTCAGCAGCTCTGTCAAAGAAAAATGAGGCAACAAACAGATTCTTCTGCCCATCACCACCACCACCATTCCATACACCACCAAATGTGCACTTCAAGTGTGTGCACAATGGTTCATCAGCTTTTAAAGTTCTAATTGCAGATGTCCTACACTTGGTATAGCTAGGCCCCTCGGGTGAAGCAGAAGCATCGAAGTTCTTGTCACCATATTTATATGAACCTTGAGAAGTATACAAAGTGACATTTTAGAATTTTGAGAAAAAATTCTAGACTAATTAGTAACAGAAAGTTAAAACAAGACCATTTGCATTATTTCAACTACTAACTAGCATAAAGTAGGAACCCATTGAAAATATCTGTCTTCCTGGCACTTCAAATTTTGCCCTAGCTTGCATTAATGGAATCACCAGAACATTCATCAAAGTAGTGAAAATGTGCTATTAAGAAAAAATAATAGAGAAAAACTGCAAGAGCAACAAGAAGTTCGAAGCAAACCATGATAGCCTGCCAAAATGCAAGAACTTCCAGCATCAGTACTAGCCATTAAAATCTCAGCCCGGGCAGCCAACAAACCATAGTGCAGGTAACTGCATGGCAAGGTAAAAAAAAATAGGGATAAGAATTGATGACAAATAGATGGAGCAGATACCATGTGCATCTCACAGAAGTTTAACTTTAGCAAACATGAGTACCAAAGACCAATTAAGACACCATGTATCAGCCCAGTAATGGTCTATCAAGTCCTTTGGCAGATGTTGTGAATCATGGGCACAGATCCGACACAAACTAACGAAATGATCGAGTACCTCATAGAGTGAAACTAATGTCAATAGGATCAACAAATCCTATCTTTTTTGTTATCTTAACAGCTGTAGAATATTCTGTACAGCATAACTTTCCTATTAGTAGCAGTAAGCTTACCACTTATTAGGTAGATTTTCATGACCAACTAGTTACCATGAATGATTCTCCTATTTTAAGGAGATCAACGAAAGGTCATTCAGTCATTTTGACATGATATTCGAGCCTAACTTTTAGTTCATTCTAGCTTCCTCCAGATTTCTGTGGTCTTAGCCCTAGCTGTTCTTGGTACTTTTTGATCATTCAAGATTATAGTTTTCTGTCTAAAACTAGGAAGGCAAGGAGCTTTTGAGTCAAGTTGATGGCACATCAGAAGCACAAACCAATGAGTTAAGGAGCTTCTTCAATGCAAGACCAAGGATGCTTGAGTTACTACAAGAATTTTGGGTTCCACGGAACCACACCTTTGTGATCAATCTCAGATCTTTTAGTGCAGCCAAGGAGATGTAGGATTACTTAAAAACACATCTACAATCAAAATAATGATGCAAGATGGTTCCAGTTGGAGTTTGAGATTGCAAATTGCACCCAAGGTAATCTCACCATTCAGGAGCATTATTCTGGTTTCCTAAATTTGTGCACCAAGTATTCTACCTTTGTTCATGCTAAAGTGCAGAAAGAGGCATTTTCTGAATCCAAATGGTTCATGCAAAAACCAAAAACCTGAGAAGTACAAAGAGAACCACCAAGTAGGTAGGTCAGAACAACAACATGAAAAGAGGCTTCATAGGTGAAACCAGGAAAAAAAACAAAAAAGAAAACTAAAAAACAGAAGAAAAATCCCCATAACAGTGACATGAGGGAACAAAACCCTCAAAGCCAATAAGATATCTCCCCATCAGTAATTAAAGGATAGCACTATTAAATAGAGATCATGTCCCTTCTTTGGATGTATGTCTTGGTGAGTTTCTTAGTGAGGAGCAAAGGGTTCTAACTGTTGCTGTTATGGCACAAGAAAAGGTGCCTTCAGAAGTTGCAAAAGTTGCATATGCTACTCATGGGAAAAGACAGAGTAAGGATAAGATCCAATGCTACTGCTGCAAGGAATTCAGTCATATTGCTCGAAATCGCTACTGTTGTAAGAAGTCTGGACACATCATCAAGGAGTCTCCTAGCGACCTTAGAGTTGTCAAGTTAGTGCTTTTCAAGCTATGGTCAGTTCTTCCTCTTCTTGTGAAACTCCACAAGTGTTGCATCTATTGTGCCAACAACTAGTCCTAGTCAAGTCGTTCTTACACTAGAAATGGACCAAATGGTACAACAAATGATTATGTCAGCATTTTCAACTTTGGGACTTCAAGGAAGTGGTAAGACAATTTCCTCTTCATGGTTTGTGGACTCACAAGCCTTAAATCATATGACTGGTTGTTTTGATTTTTTTTTACGTAATATTCATTCCTATAATAGTATACAACACAATCAAGTTGCTAATGGAAGTAATCTTCCTATAACTAGTGTTGGAGATCCAAGTCCCTCCGTGGGTAACAAGTTAGTATCACCTGCACTCTCTACTAATCTGATTTCTGTTGGTCAATTGGTTGATAACAATTGTAATGTGAATTTTTCTCATGATGGTTATCACGGACGGGATCAGATATATATCAGGGAAGTTCCAGTACAACATGAATTTTTCTCAGTAATTGGATGATATAACAATTGCATATATCATGACAGGGCCAAAAGTGGGAAGATTATTTCCCTTGCAGTTTTCTCTCCCAAGCCTTTTCTTTCTTGTACTGGTTTGCAAGATTAGAGTGAAGTTTGGCATAAACATGTAGGGCATCCAGACTCTAGCATTCTGGCTCATCTAATAAAGCTTATTTAGTGGGTAATAATGATCCTTTTGCCTCTAAAATGTCTTTTGATTGTACAACTTGTCAGGAAAAGAAAAACTAAAACTTTTTCAACTCAACGTAGTCATTGAAAAGTACTTAGTGCTTTGATATTATTCATGGTAACATTAGGTATTACTCCTATAATTTCTCATGCAAACTATAAATATTTTAGTATTTTACACAAAAATACATATGTTGGTGCCTACAGAGAGTTTTACTGTAGACACCCAAATCTGAGATTAAAATTTCTCTTTTTTTTCCCCTTATTTTTTATTCTCTCTACCTCTACAACCTACACCTCTTCCACCACCACCTCCTCTTCTTCCTCCTCCCCTGTCATCTCTATCCTCCTCTTCTTCATCGTTGCCTCCCCACACGGTGTCGTCGTCGCCTCCTAGCCCCTTTCCACCACTGTCATCCCTCCAACACGCTCCTCGTCTACCGCCATCAGTGTCGCTGCCCCTCCTCCTCCTCTCCCTCTGCTGGACTCCCCCGTGTCGTTCCGCTTCCACCTCTTCCCCACCCTTGCCCCTCCGTTGCCTCCTCTCCTACATCCATTCCTCCCTCTTCTTCCTCTCCCTCAACTGTTAGATGTATCTAACAGTTGATGTTACTTGCCTACAGGAATTTTTTCTGCAGGCACCACATGAAATTCCTCTCCAACATTTTGCTATATGTTGAAATTAATAGATGATTATTGGATGTTGTTCACATATTGTTGCTTGAATCATTTGTTCCTTCAAAATTTTGGATTGAAGCTTTGTCCACTACAATTTACTTAAGTACTTGATTGTCTTCTCATATTTTAACCTTCAAGTCACCTCATTATTGTCTTTTTGGTATACATCTTTGTTATACTAACCTCCATATTTATTAATGTATTTGTTTTGTTCACTTACCTCCTTATGAACATCATAAACTTGGTGCTCAGTCGGTTAAATGTGCCTTTATGGGTTATAGTCTTGTTCAAAAGGGTTTTATACTTTTATGTGTTATGATCCTACTACTAATTGACTTTGTACCTCTAAAAATGTGATTTTCTTTGAAAATTCAATATTTCTCTTAGCCTTTTCCTGCCATAGTTCTTGATCTTGTCATACTTCCTCGATTTGATGATCTATGTTAATCTATTGAGCATTTTAAACTCAGGCCCTTACGAGATTGATCCACCACCACTACATCATGTCGCTACACCACCTCAACGATCAACTAATATATCCCATCCTACAAATAGGTATGGTTTCCCACATACCTCACTTAATGCAACTTTATCTAGCATCATAGTTCCCACTTGTTATTCCCAAGTAGCAAAACAAGAGTATTGAGGGAAAGTCATGCAAGAAGAACAACGAGCTTTACAAGAGAACAATACTTGGGAAATTGTTGCATGCCCTTCTAGTGTTCAACCCATTGGTTGTTGTTAGAATAGTTGGGTTATATGGATCCTTATATGGGTATCCATTTACTATTATGATCTCCTATATATATGTGTAAAAGTTTTGTAATTTGTTTTTAGAAGACTACTAATAACAACAACATGATATCAAAAGCCAAACCCTAACCCCGACCGTTGTCGCCAGTGAGCACTATTCACGTCACCGCCACCACTGAAGTGGTTTTCTACGGCCACTGTTGCTACTGTAGCATCCAAACACCGTCAAAAGGCTAGCAACAATAGTCCATCGTTGCATCGTTGTTGTTTGGCCACCATCAATGTCACCATCCGACCAATCCGCCACTAGCATTGATCCCCTCCCTGTAGAGCATCTATCCATTCCACATGACTGATGGATCAAAGCATTTTGTTGATTCGACATTGTCAAATTATCTAATGAAGAATTAATTGGAACACCAGTAAAGTTAAATGATACCAACTACATGATCTGGTGTGAATCGATCAAGACCTTTTTGGGAGCTCAAAAAAACTGAAGCATATCAATAAGGACTCTCTTGATGAGAAAGATCTATCATATGAAAAATGACTTGCAAATGAATATTGTGTTTGATCTTAGTCAAGCAACAACATGGAGAAACACATATCCTTCTCCTTTGTTTTTATGCCAACTTCAAAAAGGATATGGGTTATGCTACATGAACTATATGATCATGAGAAGAAAATAGCACAAGTATTCAAATTATATGACCAACTATTCTCATTACAACAAGGTGACATATACGTTACTAAGTTATACACGACTCTTTGTGCTATTATGGACAAGTTAGATATCTAGCAACCACTCGTTTTTGATGAGGAGAAACTAAAAGAGTATCATAAAGGCCTGACTATGACTAAGTATATGTCTGCTCTTTGTCTAGAAATCAATAGTCAAATTGACAAATTTTTGAGAGCGAATCAATTCCATCACTGTCTTCAACTCACTTTTTTTTGTTCCTTTTTTTTTTACTTTGACATGTGTTCTACATGTTTCCACAACAACACTGTCTTCCATGCTTACAGTTAAATTCCAATAATTAGTCTATTATGGCTGCCACCCATAGTCGATATGGTCACTGTCGAGACTCAAGGGTTGATTGTAGAGATCAAAAAAAATGTGTTAACTGTGGATGTATAAATCATGCTTTAGAGAAATGATTTGGCAAACTAACATAAGCACAAATGACGACAAGCGATACTAATTCTTTTGTTCAAGCATTGGTAAAATCTACTCCTAAGTCACCTACTGTTCAGATTACACAAGCAAAATATGAATATTTTCTATAGCTTAAGGCAAGTTAGACTACACCTACTACATCACATTATACTACTTCAGGTATTAGTGCTTTGTTAACCTCTTCTCAATGTTAAATTCTAGTGCTTCATTTCACATGATACATAATAGAAATCTTTTTGTTTCATTATCTAATGCATCCTTTATTCCTTCAATTTCCATTGCTGATGGTAGTTAGTGTCATGTTAGAGGAGGAGTCATCAAGACCTTATCTCTCTCTTAAGAATGTTTTGTTTGTTTCTAAATTTCCACTTAATTTGTTATCCATCAGTAAGATAACTAAATCTCAAAACTAGTATCTGACATTCATTCCTTATCATTATACCTTTCAGAATCTACAAACTAAGAAGAGAATTAGTTTGAACCATGATGTTGATGGTACATACCTATTGGATCATAAGGATACACTCACTTGTCTAATTGCATCTTCATCTATTTTAGAATCTCGCTTACTGTGGCATTATCGGTTGGATTATCCATCACTTCAAAAACTTTAGTAGGCTCTTCCATAGATGTTGTTGTCTCCTTTTAATTGTATCTCGTCAGTTAGGTACGCATCATCATACTACATTTAAGAGTCAACCTAATACTATTAGATATAGTCAATTTGAGTTGATTCAAGACCTTGTCATGTTCCGTCTCTATCAAGATATCGTTATTTCATTATTTTTATTAATGATTTCTCTAAAGTCACTTGGTTGTACCCTTTAAAGGACAAGGCTCAAATTCTTAATATTATTAAAAAATTCTTCAATGAAATAACGACCCAAAGGAATTTGTCACTTGATAATATTCCTCTGATAGGTAGTAATATCTCTAGAATTGAAGAAACAAAAGAATACCTCAGAAAACACTTCATTACAAATAACACGAGAAAACCTAAATATTTTCTCGACATGGAGTTCGCTCATAGCATACATGGTTTAGTCCTTTCCTAGAGGCAATATATTCTTAATTTGCTTTAGGAAAGCAAACTACTAAGATGCAAACCTTGTCAAGCAAAACCCTGATTTTTGAGATGATCCATCTACATTGTTTGATGATATGGGTAGATACAAAAGGTTAGTTGGCAAACATATCTACCTAACAGTTACACAACTTGATATTTCCTATACAGTGAAACTTCTAAATCATTTCATACAAAAGCCTAGAATGGTTCACTGGAAGGGAGCACTTAACATTCTTGCCTATGTTAAGAATTCACCAAGAAAAGGCAATCATAGAAATCTCAAAATTGAAGTATATTTAGATTCCAATTATGCAGGAGACAAAAGAAGACAACAAATCTACATCTAGATATTACACTTACATTGAAGGAAATCTAGTCACTTGAAAAAGTAAGAAACATAATATAATTTCTAGATCAAGTGCAGAATTAAAATACAAATCCATAGCATACACTACTTGTGAAATAATGTAACTTAGATATTTTTTATAACAAAGTTAAGATTTTCCAATTAATTTCCCATGTCAATGTATTGTGACAACCAGACAACAATCTACATAACCAACAATCCAACATTTCATAAGTGCATCAAACATATAAAGGTGAACTGTCACTATGTTAAAGATGTTGTAATGAATGACTACATATCTACTCCTTTCATTTCATCCTCTGAGCAGTTTGCCAATATATTTACGAAGGGTTTACCCTTAAGTCGCTTTAAGAATTTATGTAATAAACTGGGTAGGTATGATACATACCCTCCAACCTAAAGGAAGTGTTAGAATAGTTGGGTTATATAGATCCTTATATGGACATCCATTTACTATTATGATCTGCTATATATATGTGTATGAGTTTTGTAATATGTTTTTGGAAAACTTTTAATAACAACAACAGTTGTGAATGGGTGTACTCTTTGAAACTCCACTTTGATGGAAACTCTAGACATATATAAGGCTCATTAAATTACTTTGGATAATAGGTATGAATATGGAGTGGATTAGGAAGAAATTTTTACTCCAAACACTAAGATGACTATAGTGCAAAGAATTCTTGCAATTTCTGCTTTCAAAGGTTGATCATTACGTCAAATGGACATTAATAATACATTTTTACATGGTACCCTAAAGGAAGAGATTTTTATGGCACCTCTGTCAAGATTGTTCTTACAAAAGGAAGAGATTTTTATGACACCTTTGCCAAGATTCTTTCTAACAAAATTTTCGAAAGTGTGCAAACTACAACAATCTCTCTATGGCTTGAAGCAAACTCCTCGTGCTTGGTTTTAGTTTCATTCCACATTACTTGGTGTTTCCTTTATTCAAAATCAATATAACTCTTGTTTCTATGCAAGACTAAGAATAGGATTGTTGTTCTCATGGATTATGTTGATGATATAGTTATCACAAGAACTGATTGATCAACAGCTTCAACAACACTTGCTTGCTACATTTCACAAGAAGGATGTAGGCATTCTTCAATATTTCTAGGTCTAAAGGTGAAATATCAACCAAAGGGAATTGTTTTACATAGGCATAAGTACATCCAGGATTTGATTTCTTTGACTAGGCTTCAGGATACATCTACAGTTGGGACACCAATGGAGGTAAATATAAAGTATCGTCATGAGGATGGTAAGCTTTTTCCAGATCCGTTGATGTATAGATAATTGGCTGGAAGTTTAAACTATTTGACACTTACCAAGCCTTATATTCCCTTTGTTTTTCAACAAGTTAGTCAATTTATGCAGACTCCACGACATCTTTACGTGGTTGATGTCCATCATATTATTCTCTATTTGAGGAACACTCTTGATTGCGGCTTATTCTTTCATAGGAACTCATCTATTAAGTTAATCACATGAAGAATTGCCGATTGGGTCGGTTGTACTGATACACACCATTCAGTTACAGTTTTAGCTACAGGTTGGTGTAGGATCGTGTTTCTAAGTCTTCAACAGCATCCAAGTATCAAGCTATGTCCTCTACATATTCTAGAATTATTTGGCTTCATGGGTTATTTTTTGAGCTTGAATTCCATCGACTAGAGCCCACTTCTCTTCATTTTGATAATACCAATGCGATTCAGATTGTTGCTAATCTGGTTTTTCATGAACACACAAAAAATAGTAAGGTAGATTGTCATACCATTTGTAAGGCTTTTGACTGTAGAATTATCAATCTTCCATATATCACCACAGTGATGTGTTTACTAAAGCTATGACTTGTCAACGACATCAGTTTCTTGTTAGCAAAATGATGCTTCTTAATCAACAAGCATTAACTTGAGGATGTCAATAGGATCAATTGATCTTATCTTTCTATGCATATATTACCTATTGCTGTACAATTCTCCTATTTAAGGAGATCATGAAATCAATGAGAGATCATTCAGTCATTTAGACAACTAATGCATCTCTCAGAATGACTTCAGCAAACATGAGGACCAAAGAACAACTAAACTTCTAAACATGAGCACTAAATACCAATTAAGACACCAGCCATAAGCTTGGCAATGGCTGTCCTTTGGCAGGTGGTGTTAATCTTTGGTACGGACAGTGGACACAAACTAATGAAAACAATCAAGTACCTCATGTAGTGAAACTAAAACAGAATATTGTTTTTTCTCCCTTTCTTAGCATTCAAGCCATGGGAATGCTCTCTTTTGTGCTCACATACTAATTATAATATTCCAAAGAGAGTAGCATTTTTTTCTAACATTCAGGCAGATAATCAGCTCACACGCCGTAACACATGTAATAATTATACCACTCCAAAGAGAGTGGCATTTTCTCTAACATTCCGGTAGAGAATCAGCTCAAACGGAATAACATCAGTTGTAAAAAATAAAAGCTTTCTACTCTTGCAAACTGCAGTTAGTAGATGGATTTGTAAAGATGAGTACACAAACCTATGAACGTAAAGGTGATACTTGGTTCCCTTAAGAAACAGCTCCTTCACGTATGCATCCTCCCCATTCATGATCCTTGGAGCATTTCCAGCGTCCTTTTCTGATATGGCATAAGCCATTTGCACCGATCCACCTCCTAAATCAACTACTCCTGCTGTCATTGAATATTGTTTACCCAGATTTCCTGATAAATAGTTAATTGTAACCTGCAGATACAGAATCAGTTAACCAGAGATGAGCCAGGGCATACAGATTAAAAAGGGACTACATAGGCAGAAAAAAAAAAAGGAAGAGTGATATTAGTTCCCAGATCTATCTCAAAGAATCAGCAGAGACAATAAGACCATAATTTCAGCTGAAAGACTTATGGCCATAAATTAAAAAACTGAACTTTGCAACCGACATTGAATGCCACATCTTGCTTCTGGTGATGCACTAATAGCAGTTTTGGAACATCACAACTTCAGACAACTGTTACACCTCTTTAATTACATTATTCTGACCCTATTAAGAATGTAATTGTAAATCCATAATAGGTCTGCACGCAAAGATCAAATGTACTATCTTATCAATATCATAAAAAATGCAGTTTTCAATTGCAATTTCGCAAACACTAAATAATGATCTCTCAACATTCCACATATATAAGGAGAGTGATTACAAGTAACCTGCTATGTATATAATATGAAAGAGATATAAAATAAATCAAATCGGGATATGAAATGTGAATAGAATGAAAATCTAAACACATGATTCATGCTTCTGGATAAAAAAGAAAGAATGACATTATATCAATCTTTAACATATAGTAAAATAATAATGTTAATTTAATAACTCCAGTAATCCATTCTATTTCATAAACTATCATGATTATCTGCAAGCCCTCTCTGAACATGAATAAGTTTTGCACGCTCTTGCTCATTTTCATGTGAGAAGTTCCCAACATGTTATCAACTAAAAGGAAAATAGAAATTTCTGAAACAATCATCAATCAGAATGTGAAGATAAATGGCAAGTTCCCGTAACATACCCACTGAAAGGCACCTTCCTGAGTCCCATCGAGAACAGTGACCCAATCTGGCTTAAATTTCAATGAACTACTGTCTCGTAAAAAATCTCTAACCTGTGGAAGCCAGATGTTTTCCCCAGATTACAATCACATTATAGCTGTAATCAGGGGAGAACACTGAGAACAGAATAACCTTTTCCATTCCAACTACAAATAGTCAATTTTTTCATTCCAACTGAACAATAAGTTTTTCAATAAAGTAAGACTAAAGAGGCAGCACCGCTTGAAGAATTTTCTCAGATGTTTCAAATCCCAATGCCCTCAGACCAGCAGTTGCCTGTATATGATTTGAAATGTGAAATGATTAAAACTAACTTTGAACAAGCAAGACAGTCTAAACTCATGTATCCACCAGTAACCTTTATGAGAATATCTCATACCCCAACTCTGACAGGTGTCTTATGTCTCAGCTCCACAGGAATCACACTCTCGGCCTTTTTCAATAGGTCACTTAGTGAATCTGCAGCCTCCTTGGGGTTTCCTGCATACAAGCTTAAGCCTGGTTTTATCTGCAAATAAGAACACAAGCTACTAAAGAAATATCTTAAAAATCTAATTATTTCATAGTTAACACATAATTCCAGCATAATAGTCAAAAAAGTTCGAAGTAGTTAAAATATTCCAGGAATTTATAAAACTTTGGAACTTTACAAAAGAAATTCAAAAACCACCATATCTTTCTCATTTTATGAACATTTAATGTCAACCATGTGACTGCTAGATAACAAAAATAGCAAAGAAATCATGTATTCATGGCATTAAGATTCTAAAACGTAAAAGAAATGAAGCTCATATTTTTTGCAGCTTACAAAAGCCTCGACCATTGAAAAGTTAATACCTTTAGTAAATAAACTTTAGCAGCACAAGAAATGTTAGGATTGCCTACTTTGCCACAACTGTGGACTTCACCTTGGAGGCTTGGATTACATCAACAGGAAAAACTTCCATAATTCTTTTAACTGTTGAATTGAGAACCTGTTCAAGCGAGTTTTTTTTTACTGTTTAAATGATGATTGTATTGCCTGAAATGGCTGAAAACGCCACCTAATGCTATATGTGAAGTTCCTTTTCTAGCAAAAGGTAGGATGCAGTGAAAAATGTATTAATGAAACATCTTTCCCCTCTAACAACGAGCAAAAGCCCAATACAGCAAGATTGACCTAAACTTTCATCAACCAATGTGCATTGAGAGGACAACACTCAATCCTTCCATCAATTAATTACTAAGGTGTAGAGCTTTGATGATGTGATAGAATTTCCACATTGAATAATGCTAGCAGTGGTACCACCTACATATCAAAATCAATGTTCAGAAATATGACAAGTGAGCCATTGAAGCTACAGGATTACTGCAAGCACATGTAGTGCCACTCCATAAACACTGTAAGAACCGGCACACATTCCAACTGTGATTGAAGAAGATATTCTTCTCTCTTGAATTTCCTTGAGCCAAAGTTGTAAAAATCCTTTGAACGCATTACTGTCTCACCAAGATACCAAAGGGCTTGTATTCTATTTTCTTCTACTAGAAGTAAGTGTAAAAGTTCCCCAATGCGTAAAAGGATTTTCATGATACTGGTGAAGAGCATTATACAAGCTTCCCAGGTTCTGGCACGAGCTTCATGGTATCAACGATGGCTTTGGGAAGCTGGTTGTGTCGTCCCAACTTAGTTGAAATATAAAGTGGATGGTTGACGACTGCATGCAGACCAAGTAAGCTCGAACCAGAATCAAATCCTCATGTCTCTTTTGTTTTTTTCCAGTTTTCACACTATTTCTGTTTAATAATGGCAAATGATAGAGAACTATCTTATATAGCTACTTCACAAACACATACCCTCTATACGCCCTCCTCTAGAATGGCATCCATTCTTCAAATTAATCATGATATTGGATAGCAACCTCAGATTACGAAACCCTGACATCACAACTAAGCGAGAAAAGCAATCTGCAATGCAGTAGCACTTGACCCAAAATAAAGAACAATTGCACAAACATTCGGACGCAATCAAGTGAATTATTTTGAAACCTGTCTCGCAACACGATCGATGAAAGAAGTCTTAAAAGATAGCACAAACAGCAACAAACAATCCGTACCTGCACGAAGAGCTCGATCTCCTTCCCGATGGGAACAAGATCGAACCTCTGATCAAAGCAATAAACATGGACTCTACTCCCCGAACTCCCCGCATCAAAAATCACCGCGTAGCTCCTCCCACGACCAGCCTCCTCCTCCTCCTCCCGTCCAACAACAACAGGAGACGTCGATCCCGATCGGAGCCCCTTCGACACGACGAAGTAGAACACGAAGAAGAAGAGGACCAGAACGAGAACAACGAGGACGGCGACGGTCCCGACCCCACCGGAAACCCTACCGGCCGTCAAGGCGAGACTCTGCCTGGGTTTCCGCATCTTGGCGTCGGGGTCGCGGATCTGTCCGGCGAGCTCCGGCGACGACGAGGACCGGCATCGGATCTGCCCGGTGGAGGGCTTGAGGAGCTGGGAGGTTTCCTGGTAGGTCTCCAGCTTCGATGATGGGATGATCCAGAGGACGAGTTTTGAATCTTGACAACTGGCGTGGTGCTGCTTTTGCTCTTGCTCCTGCTCCTGCTCCTGCTCCTGCTCCTCCCTCGGAGGGGGGACCCGTTTTGATCGAATGAGCATGGGAGAGAAGAGTTGATGTTCTGGGGAGTTTTACGTAATTTTTTGGTAAAGGTAAGTTATATATATTAATTCCTGACTATAAAATCACTACCAAAAGCTAAATAAGTCCGTATTACAAAATTTAAGAGCATATAATCCAGAATCAGCACATATGATTGTCCAAAATAAAAATAGAAGCATACAAGTAATACTTAGTAACATGTAAATTGATTAAGGAGAACTTAATCAGTAGCAGCATTTAGGTGAGATTCCTGAACTTCAAGCGAAGGAGTTAAATTTGATGGAGCAGAATGCTCTAACTTCCAAGTATTTTGCATTTATGAGACTGCCTAAAGAGATTCATCCCTCTCAAAACTTGAACCTAGATTATCTATCCAAGAGTTCATAAGAGAAATAATTTCAATAATAATCAATACAGCAGTAGATGCTTTTCTTCGAAAGATTCTATTATTTCTTTCTTTCCAAATACACCAATTTAAGGCAAGGATCAGAGAATATCATCCCATAGTTGGTAAACCAAACACACATTCAAGTAAAAAATTGTATATATCGACTACATGAAAATAACCAGGATATAAAGAATGTTTCAGGAAAAAATTCCATATTTCAAAAGCAAAAGAACAATGCAAAAATAAGTGGGATATTGTTTCACAAGAAGAATTACACAATATACGTGTTTTAGAGCCATCCCAACCTCTTCTACTTAAGTTATCCCTAGTGAGGATTTTGTTAGAAACAACCAATCAGGAAAATAACTTAACTTTAATTGATACCTATGATTTCCAGATATTTTTGTAATGAGAGAATCTAATGCCACCATCATTAATAATTTTATAACAAGACTTAACAGTAATTATACCATCACCAGGTGAAAACCATAAAATTTGATCAACCCTAGTATTTAACTGAATGTCATTCATAATTTCGAAAAAAGAAACAAGTTGAACTTGAAATGCTGGTGAAAAATCGAAACTTGGATCCAGATTGAATATAACCTGAGGATCATCACGATACAGCTTCAAAATTCTCTTAACAGATGTTTTTTTATGATTGAAAATATCATATAGTTCAGGGAACTTAAATTTAAGGAATATCTCATCCAACCATTTGTTTTTTCCAAAAAGATGACATCTTCTCCACTACATATTTCAAATGTTGAAAAACTATTGACAATATTAAAGCAAGTTTTTAACTCATGTCATAGTGGAGAACATCTATTACTAATAGAATTTAAAATTGCACCTAGCTAAAATCGGGAGAAGTATCTAGACCTCAGTAATAAATGTCATTTCAATTAAGGAGCATGAGAAAGCAATTGCCATAATAGTTTACTTTTAAGTGCCAAGTTAAAATTCCTCAAGTTTATAATACCTCAACCCCTTTCTCTTTTTGATCTCCATAGTAGCTTCCAATTGACTAGATGATAATGATTATGGCTAAAAGTTGATGATTTCCATTGAAATTGCCTTCTAATTTTGTCAATAGCATTTTTTACCTTGATGGGGAAGTGCAAGACAGACATGTAGTAGGTGGGAATTGTAGGTAACATTGCATTCACCAGAGTCAATCTACCACCTAGAGTCAAGTACTGTGCTTTCCAAAGAGATAGCTTATTTGAATTTTTTTCAATTACTGGAATCTAGTCCTTAAAAGTAACTTTTCTATAGTTTAGAGGCAACCCAAGGTATGTAATAGGTTAGTTGTTTGGCAACCGAGCACTTCACAACTGCGTCTTAGGACAGAGTCTGAAACACCCACACCAGTTAATGAAGACTTCTGAAAATTAATCTTAAGTCCCGAGCAGGTTTGAAAGCAACACAGAATTCTCTTGATGTTTACCAAATTTTCTTCCTTATCTGATAAAAACAAAATGATGTCATCTACATATTGTATGTTAACAATATTAGGTCCCTCATTAGGAAAAGGTATCCTAGAAATAATATTATTGCTTGAAGCTACAGCCAGCATTCTATTTAAAATATGGGTGACCACTATAAATAGTAATGGGGATAAAAGATCCACTTAATGGAGTCCATTAGTTGCTCCAAAAAAATCTTTTGGTGAACCATTAATTAATACTAAAAATTTGGCTGTGTAAATGCAAATTTTGATCTAGGAGACCCATTTAGGTCCACATCCTATTCCCATGAGAGCCTTAAAAAGGAAGTCCCAATTGACATTATCAAAAGTCTTTTCAAAATCTAGTTTAAGAATGAAACCTGGTATATTGGCAGTCTTTATGTAATTTAAGGTCTCTTGAGTAACTAAATAACAATCCCCAATATATCTCCTAGCTAGAAAAGCACATTGAGAGTTGTCTATAATTTCATTAAGGACAGGAGTAAATCTAGTAGCTAAACACTTTGTAATGATCTTATATGAGCTATTAAGAACGCTAACTGGTCTAAAGTCTTTGATGCATTGCGCTCCTTCTTTTTTGGGAGTAAGAGCAATGAAAGTCTAATTGATGGGTTTCAAAAATTCTGCATCCCAAGATTCATGAAAGCTTTGGAACATCTCAAAGATTTAAGTTTTCCCAGAATTGTTGGAAGAAAATAAGAGAAAATCCATCCGACCTAGGAGATTTGTCACTTGGAAGACTAAAAACACCTCTTTTAATTTCTTTTAAGCTAAATGGTACCTCCAATATGTCTTAGTTAATTATTTTCTTAGGGAGTAAAAAGTCGCAATCAAGCTCTCCCATCTGTTGATAGTTTTTATTAAATAACTTTGTGAAGTGATTTTCCACTTCATAAGCTATTGTCATAGGAGATTGTAAGAGAATGTCGTTAACCATAAGAGAGGACAAAGTTTTTACGACACCTAACCATATTATGAAAAAAAGGTTGTGTTCAAATCTCCCTCTTTAAGCCATTGAATTCTAGATTTTTGTTTCTAATATGTTTCTTGCTCTAATAGGAGGTTATAGTGCTCAAATCTAATTATTTTCCTTGTCTAATGGGAATAATTCTACTATAATATCAATCTTAGAAATTTGAGACTCAATGGAAGCAAGTCTATTTTTTCCTTCCTCCCTAATTAGAATAATCCACTTCTTTATGTGAATCTTAAGATTCTTAAGCCTATGTGCTAAATAAGCAATAGGGGAGGAGAGTGTATAGGAGCCATTGTTTTTTAACCAATATTCTCCCACCATTTCTCTAAAACTAGGAATATGTAACCAAGATTTATAAAATTTAAAAAGAGAGGGCCCCCAATCACATGGTTTGGTATTTAGTATAATTGGTATGTAATTAGATACCACCCTAGCTTTTCCAACACACAAAGTGTCAGGAAAGAAGGAAGACCAGTCAGAATTAACAAGAAACCTGTCTAACTTAATCATTGTGGGTGGGGATTGAAAATTGGATTAAGTATATTGACAATTGTCGGGAGGAAAATCCACTAAATTGTTAGATTCTATAAATTCTTTGAATTCATACATCTAAGCAGTGATACCAACTTTAAAAGAGTACTCATAAGAGAATCTAATAATATTAAAGTTTTTCCCAATTATCCAATTTTCATTAACATTTCTGCTAAGAAATTCCAATTCAGATAAAAAAGTAGATTTTAGTTTAAGTTCACAAGGTCACTAAACACCAGTAAGCCACCAAACTAAACCATTATCATGTGATTAAAATTTAATAAATAAGCTATAAGAGGCCTGAATAATATCAACAGACTCAAATAAATCATCATTCCATCCTATGATGCCCCTAGAAAGGGAAGGCAAGTCTATTGGGAGATTTTGCCTCCACGCAAGGTCCTAAGTGTTGAAGGGGTGAAGTCTTCTTTCTTAGTCTCGCTAATAATAATAATGTCACATTTGTTTATCCTAATCAGATTTCTTATTGCCTTTCTTTTCCCACTATATCCCAAACCTCTTATATTCCATGCAGCAAAATTCATTAGGAAATAGTAGATAAATGTAGAGAAGTAAAATTCTCCACAAAAGAGTCATTTTCTCCTAGATTAATAGGTGATAACTCCTGATTTGCTCTAACTTCATTATAAAATTTCTTAGCTTCAGAAATAAAGTCCAATTTAATGTCAATATTATTACAAAATGACTGAAATTGCTCATAAGATTCTCAAAGCAGAGCATCATTAAATAAAGTACTGCTTGTGTTATTAACAAAGTTACCAGACCTAGAATCATAGCAAGAAAGTTCATCATGAAGAGAGTTAGACGATATGTATGATTCAGTAGATGTAAAAGTTGATTTGTGCTTATTACCTAGTGCATGCACTGGTGTGGTTAGCTGTAATAATTCCCCAACTCTATTTCCAAGACTGTCTTCCTCCAGGCAGTCAAAGACTGCATGGACCTTTTTGAATTTGGCCAATGTGATGTTTCTGGCAGAAATTTCAGCTTCCACATACTTGGTAGTGTCCATAACCACCCACCATCTACAGAGGTTTGTTTGGAAGATGTGATAGGAATAACCCCAGAGGAAGTCGAGGGTTGTTGAGTTTTCACAGAAACAGAGTTATAGGGGTAGGGAGGATCCCAGAAGAATTGGGAGATTAGATAGGGAAAGTTGGGATTGTGCTTGAGTTCCTGATCCAGACATTCTTCCTAAAGCACAGTGCCTTGCCCCCTTTACCACTTCTTCAACCCTTGTTAGTTTTAAAGGATTTACGATTAGGATTAAGCCCACTAGCTACAGAAGAAAAGGAATTAGAATTTCTGGGCCATGGAGGTAGAGAGGCAGAGGATGCAGTGGATGGAGGGACAAGTGTCCCAGTTGTGTCGGAACTTGACAGGATATACAATCCTATCTGTAGACACCCCATTTTGACAGTCATTCGCAGCGGATTTCTCCCGAAGAGCGTGCTCCAACGGCAACGAGGTGTTTCACCCCTCCTAAACCCATTTTAACCCAAAACACCCTAAATTAGCCCAAAATACTAACCCACAAACCCTTAAACCAGGCCCAACACTAGAATCCAACCTGTATGCCTTGTGCCAGTGGGATGCGCAGCCTGATTGCACGGCCTAATTGTGCGTCGTGGATGCACGTTAGGACCAGGGCTGTCCCTCGAGAGCCGCTCGACCCGTCGCTGCCATCGTACCTCATACGAGCCCCAGGTTGCCTAGCACCCCTGCCACCACCACGCCCTACTGCAGTCGTGCCTCGCCGCCCACATGCTCGACCATGCCATGTTGCCCCTGCCAACAGCCTGCAATGCCGACGACACACGCCACCCCTGCCACTACCTACACACGCCACCACCTCTCCAAATGACCTCCACGCAACAACGAGCTCCAGCTCTTGCCGCTCCTGGATCGTTGGCCCCTCTGGAACCCAACTCCGAGCTCCAGCCATCCCTGAGCGACCACCACCACCAGCCGTCCATTCCAGCTGTCCTCCATGACTTCCGACCATCCAAAACAAGCACAACGTCCCCTCTTGGCCTTGCATCCAAAGCCTTGCGCCAGAGCCCGTCCAACCTCCAGCAAAGCCTCCCCTCTCGCCGAGGCACACCCCATTGCATTCCCCCGTCGTCCACAGGAATCGTCGGCCGGTAACCAACACCACCACCACAACCTAACAACCATTAACAAGTCAGAGTCATACCAACACCCACATTGCATACCCGAGCCTTCCCTGACATCACCACCGTCCTCCGAGCCTACCTCCGTCGCCTCGAGCATCGACGCCTCCAGAACAACCACCACGAGCCTCATCGGAGGGGACAACCCATCTCATAGGTATCTTTCTCCCTCCGCTAGGCATGCGTCTATGTGTTTTATTTTGTGTTTGCTGTAGTACATTGCACTGAGTTTTGTGTGGATTCCATGTTTACATTATCATTCATACCTCATTTCCGTCACCTTCTCCACCTCCGACGACGTAGATGGGTGGGGGCATCTACTAGGTTGTTCATGCATCCAAGCATATAGGAATGTTCCTCGACCTCCCCTTTAGCTTCCCATGCATCGTATAATATTTTTGCATCATCACATGTGGGTATGTAAGTCGGCAAAGCTCGCAGCTCTGTTCTATCTCCGACGTGCGCGTCGTGGTTGGCGTGCGACATGCGCGGTTGCGCCAAGGACAGAACAAGTTGTCGGGTCGAGTTCTAGCACACCCACCTAATTTATTCCTCCACATATCCACACATCATAGGGCCTAACCCATGGCATGCATATATCCATGGTAGTCCTGTCTAGGTCCCCATGCATCCATTTAGTCATTTACATTGCCATATTTCACCCTGGAGTAAGGCAAAGGTCACTGGTTCGCTACCCTGTTCTGTCTCTAGCATGCGTGTCCCGATTACGCGTCGTACTTGCATGGTGGACATGTGCGGGTCTACTAAGGACAGAACAGGTAGCTGGCCTGAGTCCTTATCCACTTGCTCCACCCATTTTTAGACCTCACACCCATGCATCCAGGCATAAATCCTAACATACCTACTTACATCTCATGCATTTCAAATCTACATTAATCATGCTTATGACTTATACCATCATGCATGATACACTACATTGCTCACTCCTAGCACTTCACATTTGATCACATACATTCATATCACTATACAACATTGCCCTAAATCCTCCTCATGCACCATGACATTCACATCATGACATACTTGTATTCAAGGGCGATGACGATTATTATGTCGGTTCTTTTTTACCGATGGTCCAAGATTCACATAGCATTTCTGAGCACACATAGGTCATATCATTTCCGCCTCACTCACATCATTTGCATCAACATAGCATATAACATACATACATCTTAGACCTAGCAAGTAGGCATGATCATTTGTATTTGGCGACACACAAGCGAGCCAAAAGACTAGAAAGACCAATTTCTCGGGCGTATGGAGGTACCTAACACCTTCCCAATGCGTAACAGGAGTCCTTACCCTTTCTCTGGCTCGCAATGACCAATGTGTTGCATTCATTAGGTACGGAGCATGCACACATTCATGCATAAATTTTCATTCATTTTGCATTATTATTTTTCTCGTGTTTCGTCGCATCCGGTTTTCCTTGTCTTTTCGGCTTTCAAAAAGATTAGGTGGCGACTCTATTTTGTCATTATCGTTTTATTTTCTACGTTTTCTTTGTTGTTTTTGAGTTGAGCGTCCTTCCTCGGATTCACCATCTTCGCCGTAATCTTTTTCGGTCCTTCTTACACTCCCTCGCTGCGAAAGGTCGGTTCCAGCATGATCACACTACCATATGCAAAAAAAATTGTATCAAGGATTTCCAATCCAGGGTGGACAAGAATCCGAATTCTAGCGTATCCTAAGAACTTGTACCTATCAATGGTGGTGTCTACCTCTAATAGGTCAGTGAAATCCGAGATCAAAAGCAGAAAACATCTATGCTCCAAAGATGATGTGGGATTCCTTCCATCTTAATCCATACTCCTTCTTCCCTAACCGTGAAGACTCCATTTGAATTTACAGACCAAGGAATATAAGAGGCAGGGAGGTTTTGCAAAGAGGAGCCATAAAAGTTCAGTATTTCATTTCGAGATAGGACAGATGGGAACTTAAAGAGATATTTCCCAGGAGAGAAATCAGTAACCTCAACCGAGACAGAGGTTAGCCAGTTAGCCTGTATATGGTCCTCAAGAATAGCCTTGTTAAGGTGGGAAGAGTGTGTAGTTACTATTGCACAAGAGAAAAGAAAGGACATCTGGTCACATACAATGTTAGAGGGGAGAATGACGATGGGGTTATGAAGAGATTGTCCTGCCATTCTCAAAGGTTCCTAAAAAAAATTACAAATGGTAACAGAATGAGTAGAGGACTTACACTTGAAACAAGATCCGGTAAACTTGCAGTATTTCTTTGAGTGACCCCAAAGGCCCACAGGAGAAGCACCTTCCTTGACACCAACAAAAGCTTACCAGTGGATTAGAGACTTTCCTACGGGAAACTACTTCCCAGGTCCCCTCCGGATCGTCAAGCGGTAAGGCCTCAATAGTAAGCTCCGAAGTAGAGGGAGCCAAAGTTACATGAGAGAGCAAAGGGGGTTTGGTTGGAGAAGCTAGTGGGGTACAGTGGGAACCCACACTTGAGAGAGAGGTGGAGCATATCTCATTGTTAGAGAAAATCTCGTTGTTAGAAGGAAAAGACGACTTTTCCAAAGAAGATGGCAGAGAAAGAGAGTCGAAGGGTTTCTCTCAGTGCAGGAGAGAGAGACGAAATAATTTATTAAAGGCTCTTTATCAATGTATAAGGCGGCAAAATCATTCGCGGTAATCGAGGCGTCATTACATAAATTATCATTATTTATCATGTCATCATCTGCATTAAGTCCTATTAATGCTTCGTTATGAAATGTATTGAAGACACAGTCATTATTAACATTAAGACTGGCTTTATTAGGCAGATAAAACAACGTATAATTTCACATAGTACCTAAAGCATCATTAATGTGCATCGAATTGTCAGAGCCTCGAAGACCACACCCACAGAAGATAGCCTTACCAGCGACGAAGCAGTCGTCGACCGGCAGAAGAGAAGCCAGAGCCGGAGAAGAAGGGATCCAAATAGAATCAACATAAGAGGGGAAAAAAACTAGTAAGATTGGGATTGGGAAGGTCCGATTCCGGAGCCCTCAATAAACCACAAACAATGCTAGTATTATTTGATTTCTCTAGACAATCATTGCGTGAAGAATAATCACAAATAATGCAATGATTGAAAGAAATATTTCCCAAGCAGCCAATCTTGCAATTACAAAAACCAAATAGCATATATAACCATTGAAAGAAGATTGGAACAAAACCAGTAGGTCGACCAGATATATCCACAATCAAATCAAGCTTTGCTCCGAAAAAAGGTCCTAAATCAACCTCAACAGAGAAGCATAGGCCCCTCATAGAAGCCTCCGACGGGGATCTATTACTAGATCTCCCAAAATCGGCCCAAGAAGAGTCCCACTAAAAGGGGACAGGAGGGAGTAGTATGTGGTGAAGATACTTCACTAGTACCGCATACCTGCAAGCCCTTAGTTGAGGAGGGGCGAAGATCGGAACACTTCAGATGGGAGGCTCGCTTGGAGGGGGCAAGATAGGCAAGGGAGGCAGGTCCTCATCCTGCAGTAGCCTAGCCTTGAAAGAGCGCTAACCAAACTGAGTGGCCCGACGGAGGAGAGACCGAGAGTCGACACGAGATCGACCGTGGGACAATCGCGCAAGGGACAACAGCAACGATGAGTCATTAGGGTTTTCTTTGCGAAAGAAGTATTTTGACAAAGATTTTAATCTACACTTTTGAACGGATGTGTTGGTCTTCCATGATTAGAATTTTAAGGAAATATTTTTTAATATCAATACATGATACTAGCTGTTGTAATAGATCTAAACATATCTCTCTTAATGTGTAGGTCACTACGTAATCATTTGTAAACTCATCTCCCATTCAGTTATGAAATGAGAGTCTTAATGATATTTATTGCAGAAAATATTTTTTCTATTGTAATACTAATGACAAACAAGATAAATACTAGTTTTACCAATAGATACATCAATGGAAACATGTTTCCTTTTAACAATCAATTTCTCAGTAAGAGTAGTAATCTTTTCTAATTTAGAAAAATCTTCATCCTCACATACATCAAAGATGTACTAGTTCAACCAAAGAAAAATTCAATTGCCAATGACTCCTT
>JAMKQA010001731.1:0-30437 GCA_024699735.1 Posidonia australis | reverse complement strand
GGTCTCATGCCCAAAACCACACAAAATCATCTTTTCATTCATTTTTAGGGTCAAAACCCAAAACCACACCCAAATCCATTTGTTTGGGGTTCCACATGCCTCCATGTTGTTACACGGGGCAAACATCATTCATATAAACCCACCATACCATAACAACCAGTTAACAATCATTAAAAATCACATTTTAACCTCTCAAAAACAGGGCAAAAACGCCATATCGAATTTTCAATTCGGTATTCCGAAATTTCCTATTTCGGTGTATCGAAAATTTTCGGTATGCCGAAACCCCCTGTTTATGTTGACCGGAAAATTTCGGTCTACTGAAACCTGGGTCCTGGCCTAATCTGCTAGGATTTCGACATACCGAATAAATTCAGTATACCGAATTCCTCGCGGACAGGGCACACCCCTGTTCCGCAATGACGGAAATCGCCTAAGTGGGAGTCCCGATCGGACCCGCCAAACATGCACCATAAATTTCCATAAAATCATGGGGTGTAGATCCTCAAGTCTACTACAAAACCCCTCAAACCATTCATGATTTCATCAATCACACAACTCATACGAAAATCATAAGGGGAAAGGGCTCAAGAACGGCTACTGTAGCCTTCAACTCCAAAATCACATTTTTCCCCCAAACATGAATCCTAACCGCATGATCTCTACATTTTCATGCAATACAACACATTCCCATTCATTTCATGATTTTTCTACAATTTTCCATGCATTATCTTGATTTTCATGCAAATAATCCTACTATCAACAAAACACCAAACGGAGGAAAGGGAAGGGGTTGTGTACCTGGCACAGCACCCAGCAACCTTCCCCACACTCCGGCGAACCTCCTCGCGCCTCGGCGAAGCCTCCTCTACCGACGGAACACACAGGCGGCTCACCACCTCCTTGGTTACGCGCCGATCCTCTCCCTCTCCTCCTCTCTCTGTCACCCCTTCCTCTCTCTGCATGCCGCGACCTCCACTTATCCTCCTCTCCACCCGCATTGTGTCGGCCACCCATCGCATCGGAGGAGATGGCGAGGCACCGACCAGTGTCGCTGGTGGCACGGGTCGGGGAAGGGAAGGGGATGGGGAGAAAAGTATGCGGCTCGTGAGAGGAAGGAAAGGAAGGAGAAAAAGAAGGAAAAGAAAGGAAGAAAAGACAAACACGTAAACCGAGGCAACTGTGCATCCTCAAACCGAACTCCACATGGATCCCAAATCACAAGCAGATGCACAGAAAGCCAACCACAACCTCACACAACCAAGAAACAACAGATTACCCATTAATAAACCATTATACACAATATTGCAAATAATTACATGGTTTATAATAAAAATGGATAATCAGGCCTAGATGTCACAAAACTACTATGGTAATTTTTAATGGGTAATTTTAATCGCAAATGGCGAGATCTTATCAAAGTGCGATACTTTTCGTAATATAAGTTGGATCTTTATTAAATGTTGGTTCTTCTTATTGTTCTCCCCTATGATAGGAACTAAGGAAATGTTTTCTCATTTTTAATGCATTTACAAAAATCTTTGTGTATAGTGGGGAAAATATTTTATTCTGGGAGAATAAGTGGGTTGATAATACTTCTTTAAAAAACCCTTTGTCAGAGCTATATTTGATATTTAATATGAAAAAAAGAACTGTTCAATTTCTTTTTAGAAAGTTTCATTCTGATTATAATGTCCTATTTAGTATCTCTTCTAGTTCCACTTTTGACTTTGGTCTTTTACAATCTCAATTAAATGTTTCTACAAATATTCTTTAGAATCTAAATCTCAATAATGATTCTGATGTTTTAAGTTGAATGTTATCCTCAGATAGTGTTTTCTTGGTTAAAAACTGTTATTCTATGCTTGCTAATGGTAGAGTTCGTTTTCGTCTTCTAAATGGTATTTGAAAATGTTAGGCCCCCCTTAAAAATTAAAGTTTTTGGTTAGCTAGTTATTCATGATAAAATCAGGTTAATTTACTAAAAAAGGGATGGTTGGGACCTTTAGGATGTATATCATGTGATTGCAATTATGAATCAACAAGTCATATATGCTCCATTGTTCTCTAACGATAGATGTATGGAAATTTTTCTTGAATAATCAGTTTAGATTATCTATCACTTCTATGGTAGATGTATTTTCTCTGTTTACATATGGTAAACATAATTCTTGTAATAAAGGCCACAATATGATTGTTTTGGCTATTTTTTGGAATATCTGATTGGAAAGAAACAATAGGATTGTCAGGAAATTGTTTAGGTTAGTTAATTACATCTTGTCTAATATCATATCACTAATTAGATTCTGGAAAGATAATTTGAATGCAAGTCAAGTGACCGTGGACTTTTCAAAGTCTATTGATCTTCTGCAACATGATTGAGACCAACATTAGGCGACGAATGTTGCTAAGGTTATTACTTCATTAATCGGTTTATTTATGATTGGAACCTCTCCACATGTTTCCACTGATCCAGGACAATCTAATATTGGCATTGTAACTTATGATCTTCTTCGTTTAGAGACCTTATCATATGAGTTGACGAAGATATTTAATTTCTATTACCTTTTGGATATGTTTGAAATTTTGGATTTTTATAAAATCAAGTTGTAATTTATTGGATTGTAACTGTAGATTTTCTGAACTTGGTATTTTATATTTCAATATGTAAAACTTTTATCACTTGATAATGATTTTCATAGTTAAGTGAATTTACTTTATATTATTGCTACCGATTGTTAAAAAAAAAAAAAAAACTTATCACCTCAGACACATTAAGAAACTACAATAACCACTTCACCTTAACCGTATCAATTTCATAAATCCAACCATCCTGGTAATAAAGTTGACCAACATTAACATTTCTCATTCTCTCTTTTCCTCTCTCTCTCTCCTTTTGATTTCCCATTACATATAGACATGAAAAACGGGTCGAGTCGGTCCCGATCCGGGCATGGTCTGGCCCGGGTTCGGCAAAAACGCCCACGGGCCGGACCAGGTCTGGCAAAAACGCCCGCGGGTCGTGTCGGGTCATACCGGTCGACTCACGGGGGCCCACCGGATAGGCCCAGTCTGTCCGCACTGTGCGAGGAAAATGACCGTCGACCCGTGGACCGGGCCCGATCTGGTCCGACCCGACCCAAACACGAGCCATGGATTGTACCAGACCTATGACCTGTTGCGACTGGCCCGACCCAATCCGACCTGGACCGACCAGCGGGCCCGGTCGAGCCAACTGTTTCGTGGACCCGGTACGTTCTCCATGTATAATTGCATACCAACTCTTCTTAATTCTTGTCACTCCAGAGCCTAGCATCTGACTAGTGAGTAGTGACTACCTCTCCTCCCCCCCCTTATCTGAACTTCGTTCACTCCTACTGACAGAGAGACCAACTCAACTCAGCACCTCCCTTCCTCCCTCCCTCTCTCTCTCTCTCTCATTGTAAGGAGAGGATGGCAACATCTTTGGCGCATCAGTTCGCGGGGCTGAGGTGCCCGCCGCTGTCCTCCTCCGTCCTGGCGAAGCCGGCGGCGTCGCCGAGGCGCCACCTGCAGAGGACTACCACCACGGTCCTGGCGGCGGTGGCGGTCAACAACGCGCAGACGAGGGAGAGGCAGAAGCTGAAGGAGCTGTTCCAGGAGGCCTACGAGAGGTGCAGGACTGCCCCAATGGAGGGGGTGTCCTTCACCGTCGAGGACTTCCATAACGCCATCGAGAAGTATGCCTTCGACGGCGAAATCGGCTCAAAGGTTGGATCCTTTTTTCTTCCCGTTTTTTTTTTTTTCCTCTTTGCATCCCCCTCCGCTTTAGTTTAGATGTGTTCTCTTCTGGTTGCGATTGGATTGGTCCTAAAGATAGAGAGTTGGAAGAGAGGAGAATGATTATAAGAATCTCTCTCTAGATTATGTTCCAGAATCATTACTTAACAGTTGTTACAGGTTCATCATTGGGTGTTTGGCTGTCTGGTTTGTTAGTTGTTACACGCATTTGATATCTTTACTGTTTATATAATGTTGGGTACATGATTCTTTTTGAAATCTCTCTGAGTTGAAGTTTTGTTTGGAATGCAGATATATTGCTAATTGTTTTTTTGGTAACCTTTTTGTAGTTGTTAGTTATTCGTTCAATAAAAAAAAACTTGAGATAAATGCAGAATAAAAACATTTCTTTTCTTGTCACTTGGTCCTTCTGCAACGTATCCCACTTCAACCAGAATTTTCTTTGTTGATATGTCTATGTTCTATCACATAGTCTCTTCCTTTATCCTTATTTGTGCTTCATAGAACCGAAAGAGTCCATGAGTGCATTCGAGTGCTTTTTAATTATCTTTTTTTTACCTTTTTTAATCTACGTTGCCCCTTTTCCTATTCAACCAATTTTTGAACCAAATGGAAATTTTGATATTCCAGATATTTGCTATCCCGATTGACTTCAATTGATTTTCCCATAACTACTTGCCGACCAAACTTTCTGATTATTCAACCTTCTATTCTATTTTAATTTTTTTAGAAACACAAAATCACTTCTTTAATAAATGTCTCTTGTTACACAAAATGTGCATCTAGCCACTTTTGGATAAGCTGATACCTTATATCCAATTTCCTTATCTAGGTAAAAGGAACCGTCTTCATGACAGATATGAACGGGGCACTTGTTGACATCACCGCAAAATCCTCAGCATATTTACCTGTCCAAGAAGCATGTATTCACAGAATCAAGCATGTGTCAGAAGCGGGGATTTTTCCAGGTTTACAGGAAGAGTTTGTGATAATTGGTGAAAATCAAGCAGATGATAGTTTAATACTGAGCTTAAGGTCACTTCAGTATGATCTTGCTTGGGAAAGATGCAGGCAGCTCCAGGCTGAAGATGTTGTTGTCAAGGGTAAGGTGGGAATATTGCATACCCTATGTTGTTTCAAATCTGCAGTTCTGATAAGTGTTATTCAGTCTTTTCCTTACACATGTGTCACTCCTAATAATTTTACACTGCATACCTTCTTGTTGAATCTAACCTGTCTCTGCTTGGTTTACTCCAGTATCTAACATGGATCTATTTCTGTTATGATTGAAGTTCTCTGACTGAAATCACTCTTGATTCTCTAATCTCCATCACCCCAACTTTTGCTTGTTTATTACTTTGAGGCTTCTGCACATTCTTCAATATGAGGAGCATGTTCCATTATCATTGTCATACAACAGTTGTACTTTGTTTAGCGTTTGATAGTATCAGTCACTAGGCAAAGGCACTTAAGACAGCATTCTTGATATTTCTTATTCCATAATTGCAATTTCCATATCAAGGACTCAAGTATATAGATCACAGATATCTTTAGTTGTGAGGTCCCTCCCAATTGCTCAATGATATGCATCTTTCTTTGATTAGGAAGTCATCATTGGTAGACACAGCAGGGTTAGTATTATATGCTTTTTATTATATGCTCAAAATTCATCGTGATTCTCCTTTTTAGGATCATTCTGACTTTTCAAATTTATCTTGATTCTATACTTTGGGACCGTAATTCTGACTAAATATCTTTCTTCCAAACTCTCAAGTAAAAAGGTGGTGAAGGTGCATTATTTACATGAATGAAATCTGAAAAATATTATTTGTAATCCAACTGCAACAGTAAGATGTATGACATGATATACTTTGATTGGTTATGCCATCAAAGAAAAAGGACACAACTGCACAGATTTGCATCAATGTGGTCACATGTTTTGCTTTATTTCTTTTATCAGTGGATTTTCTCTTGTTTACTTGCTCACCAAGCCTATCATACAATGCCTGAATCCCAGATGGAGACTCATGAAATATATCTATGTCAACTGTGGCTTAGGTTGTGTTTGGTTCAGATTACAATAGGCGTGGCAACGAATCGGGTCTGGGTTACCCAGACCTAGACTCATCAGTTTTCACAGGTCTAAGTCTGGGTTTAGACCTGTAATCTAAAATTTAAATTCAGATCCAAATCCATAAAGATAATGGGTTTGAGTCAGGATTTTGGCTTTGATGGGTTTGCTTGAAAATACACACTTTTTATGTCACACTTTTCATCTCACTACATGCAAATAAAATATTTTTGCACATGAATGTGACATAATTCATTGAAAACTCTTTTTTTTTTTAAGAATGTAGGTTTTTAATTGTAACTAGAAGAGTTACTCAACTTCACATGCATCATCAACTTCATTTGAAGTTAATGTAATATCAAGATATTATTCATTTACATCTTGCTTTATAAAAAAAACAAAGAAAGATAAAGTTAAATACTTAATAAACATATAATAATAAATTAAATGAAGTGGTTTTTAACTTTTAACTTAAAATATAGTTAAGGTTTTAACTTTTAAGTATTATTATATATTTAAATATAATTATTATAATATAGTTCAGGTTCATTGGTCTATAGGTCTAGGTAGTTTTAGACTCAAATCCTACCCATTAAACAAGTAGGCTTATCAAGTCGACGACCATGGGCCTTATTTTTTAGACTTAGACCCTAACTTCATTGGTCCAGATCCATGGGTCTTGGATTCAGACCTGGTCTATTTCTAGGCATCGTTTTATAACTAGCTGAACTAAATGAGAAAATAGAATCAGTTGAACTGTAGTGCTATATAAATTTGACAGAAACTGAAAGCTGAGGTAAGTGAGCTTCATGTCAGAAGCTAGATTATGTGAAAAAGCCATAAACTAGGATTTGAACCAAACACTAGCTTAGAACAATCTTTGAAGAAAAAACCCAACAGCACTATGCCTAGAGCTGCTACAGCTTCTTTCACCTCCATCCTTTACCGCTCTGAATATTGTCAACCTCCAGTCCTCCATCCTTTACCATTCTGATTGAGATATTATTTATGATGTGTATTTAGTAATGTAGGTTTAATGTATATGTCAGAAATAATCTGGGTTATGTCTTGCCAGAATCAGTGGTTTTTGCTTTCAGTTTGATAACTTAAGACTTGTTATTTGAAGTGAAGGTGCAGTATGCTTACCTAAGCTGTATTTAGGTACTTACCGGTCACTTCATGACACACGAGCTTTCTGTGGAATTTCATCTGCCATGTTGGCGTTTCATGTATTTTTGCTAGCTTATTACATTATGAACCTGTCCCCTAATTTGGCAAATTGTGTATATACATGTAATCCACATTTCTCAACTGTGCGAGTATCATTATCATCTGATTTCTTGATAGTGTGAAGCACCTAGCTCAAATCTATAAAGTTTTGTCACTCTGATTAAATTTTAATAATTATTGTTTTCTTTTGCTAAAACTTTGTTGGTTGTTACCTTACATAAAGCCGTTCCATGAAATGTTTTTCTTTGCATGAATTTTTTTTTTCTTAACATCTTAGACTTCATAAATTTCAGGTCATTGGAGGAAACAAAGGAGGTGTGGTGGCTATTGTGGAGGGCCTTCGTGGTTTTGTGCCATTTTCCCAAATATCATCGGTTGGTCGTCTTAACATTTTTTGAAAAATTACATACAGTTCTTTATATAGTTATTGCTCAAAGCCATCTTTTTCTTACCATTATTCTCAACATCACAATTCGTTTATATAGCTATTACTCAAAGACTTCTTGTTGCTGTGATTCTCAATTGCATTACAATTTGGAGTTCTTAAAAAAGGCTATGATTTTACTATGCACTGGAAATCCTCTCACAATATTGAAGACAAGTAGTTTTCATTTTATGTATATGTGCTTTTTTTATAAATTATTCATGCTTCGTAGTGTGAATGAGTGACTATTCTGTTGGTTTTTGGTATTTGATTATGTTTGTCCAGAAATCAGCTGCAGAAGAACTCATTGATAAAGAGCTGCCTCTGAAATTCGTTGAGGTTGATGAAGAACAATCCAGGCTTGTTCTCAGCAATCGCAAGGCAATGGCAGATAGTCAGGCCCAGCTTGGAATTGGGTCTGTTGTCACCGGAACTGTGCAAAGCCTCAAGCCGTATGGTGCCTTTATTGATATTGGTGGAATTAATGGCCTACTCCATGTTAGTCAGATCAGTCATGACCGTGTGTCTGACATCTCAACGGTCTTGCAACCTGGTGACACCCTCAAGGTATTAGTTTTGATTGTAAACTCTTATGACATTCTTCTTTTTATAAGTTTCTGGTATTGATTTATGACTTCATGAGTAAAGGTGATGATATTGAGTCATGACCGTGAGAGAGGTCGGGTAAGCCTTTCTACCAAAAAGCTAGAGCCAACCCCTGGTGACATGATTCGCAATCCCAAGCTTGTGTTTGAGAAGGTGATGCTCATGCCTGAACCTTAAACTCCTATAATCTGAAAAGTGAAATGGTGATGACTGACTTGCACAATGTTTTTGTACAATAGGCCGATGAGATGGCTCAAACGTTCAGGCAAAGAATAGCTCAAGCCGAGGCAATGGCTCGTGCCGACATGCTGAGATTTCAACCAGAGGTATGCATGATATTCTAATTTTAGTCTAATTATATGGCAAATGTCCCTGGCAATGTAGATAGTATTGACTACTAATGGTTGAAGATAATGCTAGACTTATACCTCATCTCCAATTGTAGCAGTAGCTGGGATGGTTGTTCAATAAACTTATGGATCATACGTAATTGATATATTTGCTTCTTAGTGCTCCTCTTCCCGTCCAAGGCATTTGATTTGAATTATATACATGTAATTTTAATCCTTAATGCTTCCATCCAAGTCGTTTGGTACCTTACAAGAGTACAAATCTGATAAAGCTGAGTTTCTATGAAATTCTGATGGCTTTACCTGTGGACAAGTTGATCACAAAAGGTTACATGTTTTATTGTGATTATGAGTTTTGATTTCATATTGATTTGCCTGCTTCTCTTCTTTTCAGAGTGGATTGTCTCTCAGCTCTGATGGAGTTTTAGGACCACTTTCAACAGAGACGCCAGCTGATGGTTTAGATTTAAGTGGAGTCCCAGAAGCAGAAGTGTAAATTGAGAATACCATTACCTTTATTTTTCTGAGTGTAACTTTTCTTGCTGGTGTATGTACTCTTACAAGATCTTAGCAGGCCAGCATTCAGTGGCTTCTCAATCATGTATTCTATAAATAACCATGATGTACTGGTATATGTTCGATCTCTTTTTGTTTAGATCACGTGCAGCAGCAAAGAATTCTGTGGAGCGCAAAAACTCTGGCAACCAGATAATTGGAATTTAACCGTTCGATTCCTAGAAATTATTGGTTATAAATAAATAAATAAACTATGGACTGATGTTTTGTAGTTGTTGATTTAATGGGTGTCATCGTTTTTCTTTTTCTAGCTCCTTATTTGAAAATAAGGTTGATTACTTTCATCTTTTGAAATAATGTTTATTTTAGTAAATACTAATACAATAAATTATCTCCTGTTTTTTATTGAAAATAATGTATATTTTAGTAACTATTAATATTTTGTAATTATTGATCTTTAATGGATATCATCATTTTGTATTTCGTGCTCTTTGTATGAGAATAAGGTGCATTACTTTCATCCTTTAAAGTCATCATGATATCGTTTTCGTAAAAAAAAAGAAAGGGAATGAAACATGTATTAGTAGTTTGGATTTTCATTAAACAAACAATAATCTATTTTTGGTATAGATATCAAGATGGTAAGATTCGATTGAAATTTTTTTTAGGTTATAAGTTGAAGATTGCTTACTTGGAATGTGATAATCATTGCTTCAATGTTATGTTGTTGTGCCACTATTGTCATTCCAACGTGTAACGTCACATGGTCACTGTATTATCGTGTCGTGATGTTTTCATTTCCCTCTTTCTTTTCATCGGAGGAAGTAGTCTTGCCATTTTGGTGATTTCCTTTCTTTTCGATGGAGAGAGGTTTTAGGAGAAGTGAGAGGATGGAAACAAATGAAATGAAAGAAAGTGAATGTCGCTGTGGATGGTGTCGTCATCATGGACAATGAGAGGAGGAGAAGAGAATAGAAAAGGGAAAGGTACAGTGAAAGAATGATTTTTGAAAACTATCATTGTTGATTTTTAGCAGACATTTAATAACTATTATGGAGACTAATGGCAATCTTAAGTTGTGTTTACCTAAAGTGATAGGTTTTTTTCAAAATTACTATAAATTGCCTTTTTTTTTTTCTAATCTTAAACCATGGCTACTAGTTTGGGGCCTGTGGTGAAAATCTTGGGAATGACTCGAGCAAAGGACGCATTTCCCCCATCAAAGGGAATAAGATATGAAAAGGATTCTATGCCCAATTACGAAATCCTTGGAAGGAAAGGATGAATTGGAACACTACACCAAACCAGGTGAAAGAACGAGCTACACTAACCTAGTGGGTAAATCTAGATTGAAATGCAATAGCATTGGTTGACAGATGCATGTGCCGCATTTGCATGCTTGATGGCGGTAACTTGATAAAACCCTACATTAATGTTGATTTTGTACGTAATGGTGAAGCCTTAAACCAGGGACGGAGACAGGTGGGGACTGGTGGCTTGCACTACATTTTGGAGAAACAACTACATAACATTAAATGCACTAAATTGCCACTCTTGCAATCAAGTCCCTATAAAAGCAAAAGATACATATAACCCTCTATATAATCAATCGATTTCACAAATTCTTAGACAAAAATGTCAAAGAAAACCTGATAACAATTTCAACACTAAAGAAACACAATTACAAACTCATTTAATTTTTTAGAGGAAAACAACATCTCTAATCTCAATCATCTTAATTTTTGCAAAACTTTATAGTATGGTTATTTAGACCTTCAACGTGATTTAATGAAGTTGGTTGATGCGGGGACTAGCTGTAGACATGATCTGGTGTCGATCTAGTAAATAGAAATCAATTATCAACCCAATCTAGTAAAAAAAAAAGGAAAATCGAGTGACAGAACGACCAACAACATATGTTCCTCAGATCCTCAACTACCTGCACACATAGCAGAATCCTGTTGGCCAAGACAAACAATGCTTTACTTACCTCCAAGTAGGATATAAATGCCGCATTCATTTCAATGCAAAGGTACACTTTTTACACACTATTTAAACTTGATTCGCACTTAAGCATCGGAGTACCTTTGACTACCTAACGATTGGAGTCCTCTGACGTTAGGTTGTGTTGTGGTTTTCAGGACCAAGTGAAGGTGACCTATTTGATTAATTCAAGCCAACCAACCCAACTGTAACCTATGTTACCGGATCAATTTGAAGGTACAGTGATGCATTGACTAAGGGCAAGATCAATTGACATTGTCTATGGGAAACACTTCAATGCACGTTGTATGTTGGTTCACCCAAAATCCTAAAGTCAATCATCTAGAGCCACGATGAAGATCACCTCAGAAAGTCTTCAGAGCCCTCCAAAAGCAAGTAGCCTTACTAACATTGGAGTTCAGGAAAACCAAGAAAGCCCAACATGCTCAATCTTAGTCGTAGGAAGAGCGAGCCGGACAAGCCCTCCCAACTGAGCCTTTAGCCCCACCTCAGAGGCCTTACTTGTCTGTCCAAATCTTAGATGAGCTACTTTGCCCAGTGCTTGCCGCTTGAAGCTCTAGTCCCTAAATAGATAAAGTAAATAATCGAACGTTCAAGTTGTCTAGCAGGATGTGGGTGAGCATCTAGCACTCATGGAGGGAAGGCTGAAGTAGATGGAGAAAGGAAAGACAAGTCTAGCGAGCGTATTTGTAGGGGTGAAGCATTCACCTTTTAATGAGGCCATCGGAGATGTGCTCCCCAAAGGGTTCAAAATGACGACCATTGATCCCTACAACAAAACTGAAGACCTATTCAACCACATGTAAAATCTCCAAGACCTCCTTAGCATCCAACAGGCGTCGAATGCCATTATGTGTACCTAGTACCCTTTAAGGGTCGGCCCAAATTTGATTCACTAGACTCCCACCCTCATCCATCACTAACTTTAAGGACCTCATGTCTACTTTTGTCACCCACTTCATCAATCGTCATTGACGAATGAGAGACACAGATTATATGTTCAACATCAAACAACAACTAGGGGAGTTGATCAAAAGCTTTGTTCAGCGGTTCAACATGACGATGATCGATATCCTTGACCTGGAGTTGAAGGTTGCCATTTTCACCTTCAAGCTCGGCCTCCAGCCCTTGAAGCTCTCCTTGTCCTTTGGAGTAGAGCCACCTCAAACCTTCATCGAGGCCCTCAAATGGGCCAATATGTACATAGTTGATGAGGTCAAGGAGATAAAGAGGGAAATAGCATTGTTAACAAGTGCTCAGCCAACAAAGGGAGACTAGGATCGAGAAGTCGGGCCATCCTATCAGTAGGGTTTTGATGACAGGCGATCGTTTGGAGTTGCCTCTAGGTGGATTGAGAAGGCACAAAGACTTGTCCTAATCAGCCAGCAATTCCACCATTTAACCCCGCTCAATGTCTCGAGGACTTGGTTATTGATGGAGGTCAAGGACACTGAGTTGCTTAAGTGGCCAGCTAAAATCAAACCTATGCTTGGAAGAGGGGTGAGTAGCTCAGAATACTATGAGTTCCACCAAGGGTTGGGACACAATATGGAGAACAGTCAACACCTGAAGGAAGAAATTGAGGCACTGATTAGGAAGGGGCACCTACGTGATATGTTGTTACTGCTGAATTGAAGATGATTGTGCAACAAAGCTTGGAACATATCAAGCAACGTATCTTGCTGTTAAACCAAAGCTTGCAACTTCTCGATCTCGAGCAACATATCTTTTTGCTTGATCATACTCTCCTATTGTTAAACCAAGGCTTGCAACTTCTCGATCGCAAGAAGTGCATGTTATACTAAAGAACACGAATCTTCTTCTCCATCAATGTGTCTGGTCCAACATCATCAAAATGACTCATCAAAGTATCGATCAATCTCTTCTCATCATCCAACTGTTTCTTCTTCAGGATGATGTTCCTTCCTCTCCAACCTCTTCCTTGTTCTCTGATAAATCCTTAATGATTGGATTTATCCTTCTTGGATTTGAATTATCTGAGACAACCAATCTTGTGGCCTCTTTGGCACTAGACCAAACAACCACAATTCATTATCTGCCACCACCAATAGTGTGTTAGCTGTAAGAAAACGCAAAATTAGTTAAAACCCAATAACCCTTAATTAATGAATTAGTAAATAAATAACTAGGAATATACCGATCCAATCGAATCCAACGTCTGCCTAGAACATTGGAGATCCCACTTCAAAAACCTTGGACTCTTTCCTCGCTCATGTAACTCAATCTTTGCTCCTTGCTCAAATATCCAGCTCTACAAGGAACAATCACAAAACACTAATAAATTCCAAGTTAAAAATTAACTAATAACATGAAAAGAAATAAACTAACTTACCATCAAAGCAAAACAACAACCATTGAGTAGCATTCCTTGTTTTCCACTCTAATACGCCTTCACTGCAGTGCGTATCCCATTCATCATATATAAGAAGACTTCATCCCCTCATTTATACGTCCATAGACCACTTAGATCATTAATGTAATAACATAGTTCAAGGGAGTGCAAAAGTTTGGGCTTGAAACCAAAATGATCACAAAAAAAAAAAAGGATAAGCAACTTAACTACATCTTCCACTTCCTTTGCATAAAGGGCATCGTAAATTTTCTTAAAAAGTAAGTCTCTCAAAAGTCTCCCCTTACGCTTGGGGATATACTTCTCTGAATTGTGAAGGACTTCGCGTTAAACATCACTTTACTACCACTAAATGGCAGTCCCAAGACAACAAACACATCCTCACTTGTTATTTTCATCTCTTCACTATTAATGTAGGAGTAACACCTGCAAATTTGTTTGCCTTCGTAATTGTCCACTTTATTGGATTTTCTATTAAAGGCGGGTGTTACTTACGAGTGTTTCTGGCATGGGGTGTTTGCTCGAGTTTCTGGCACGCAATCCTATTGCGTATTTGTGACACGAATGCCCTGTTCTAGTAATTTAGTGAATTGCTTTTGGATTTGGATGAGGTATTTTGGGTGTTTTAAGGTTGAGGTGATGTGTGGAACCTTGTAGATTTATTTTGGATATTTGGTAGTTTGTTGGTGTGCTTTAAAGGCTGATCTCCTTTTACATGAGCCACATGAACAGTGAGTGGTCGCATGGATGTGGTTTTGTACTCGTGAGCTTGCATGCACGTGGCGATGGTTTGTAGGCTAATTGCCTTGTGGTCTTTAAGATGGCGCATGGGATTGCTGAGTGTTGGACCTGTGGTGGTGCGCACACACTTGTGACTCATAGACACATGCATAAATTCATCCTTGGCTTGTGGCTATTTAAGGAGGGTGGCTCACTTCTCACTCCTCAACACCCTTTCTTTCCCAAAGGCACAGTGGTGAGAGAGCAGAGGATCCAGAGTTGTCTTCCTCCCCCTCCTTCCCCTTCTTTCTTGTCCTCCTCCTTTTTCTTCTTCCATCTCTTCTTTTTCTTCTTTTACTCCTTCTATGAGAAAGAGAGAGGGAGGGAGACAGAGAGAGTGGTGAGGGAGACAGAGAGAGTGTGTGCCTATGCTACCTGCTCGACCGTTTGTTTTTGCCACGAGGAGGAGGTGAGTGCCGATCATCATCCGACTGTGGTGCAAACTCGAGGAGGCCGTGCATGCTCAATGGGAAGCATAACGAAAGTTGCCGCATGTGGAGGTCACCAGTGGTTGTTGGTGGGTGTCTTTGTGGGTGTCAATCAAGGTAAACACCCCTTAAATTCCTTATTTTTATGCTCAATTTCTTGCTAGGAACGTGTTAGTGTAGATTATGTGGTGTGGATGCCTTGGTATATTTTTAGAGGATTTGGGTGGTTTTTTGGTGATTTATTAGTGATTTAATGAGTTATTAGGTGAATAGTGTTTTTTGTCTTTGATCTGTGATTTCTTGAGCTACAAGCATCGGATATTGGTGATTTTTGTCCCAATTGGTTGTTCACCTCAACATCCTCATTTTAGTACATTACTTGTGATTTTTGGACTTGTGTGCAGGTATTGATTGTTATTCCCATTTTTGGGCAACAGTTTGGATTCCAACAAGTGCTTGTGCTTTGGTTTTTAACCAAAAGTGCACAATCCAAGCGTGGATGATGGGTGCACTTGTCTGGTGCATCTGGCAGGCCTGCTTGGAAGGCGTGGGTTTGGCTTGGGTGCTATTTTCAATTGGTTTTTCGTGGTTTGTTTTGGTAGCTTTTATATGCTTAATGATGCATTAATTTTGTAGATCGTTATGATATTAAGAGACTTAGAAAAATGATTAGAAATGATTTTAAGAAATGTCAAATAATTTAGTAAGATTTCTCCTCATGCTGTAGTTGAAATAAAAGATAAAGAACTTAGAAATTCTAAGACTTTCTCTAAATGATCTAGATGGACATTAGGGTTCGTGTTTAACCTTAGGATTAGATATTGATTTGGTTTTGGTGCGGTGCATTGAATTATGTATTCAGTGGCACTATTTGGGTGTTTTGGTTGTGTCTAGTGTAAGGTACAGGTCAGTATCTGTCATAGACTTTGGCACCAGAACATAGAGTTTTGGATGTGATTTGTGTTGGTGTTTGGTCTTGTAGTTAACTAAGACCTCGAGACCATTGTTTTGGCTTGTGTACAGTCTCTTTTAGGTAAACTTTATACCCAGAAGGTGAATTTGAAATTAGTCTAAGGATTTGGATGCAAATTTCCTATGCTCAAGGATTGTATTTTATGAATCTAAGGGCCTACATGCAAAATTATAGGGCTTAAATGTGATAAAAATTAGAATTTTATGGTGATTAGTGTGATTACGAAGTCTTTCAGGGTCAGAATGCAAATTTCATAGGGAAAATTCATTTAAAAAAAGCTTTGGGTGCATGATGCAAATGTTCAGGACTTGAATGCAAAGAAAACATGATCTCAGGGACTTAAGTGTGAAAAAACAAATATTGATAGGATTGGAAAGGGAATTAAAATTAAATAGGGTAAATCATGCAATATTTACAGAGAAACAAAGAAAATGTAATTTTAATTAAGAAATACATGGCTTTGAGAGTAAATTCCTAGGACTTAATTGCAACGTTTTAAAAACTTAAAGAGTTTTTAAATAAAACCTAAAAATTTAACAGTCACCGTCGGCGATTCGAAGATTGTCGGTGGCGATGGCCTGGGAGGCTCATCTGAGCCCCCTAGCAGCTGATCGGCGATCTAAAGGGCTGAGAAGCTGGAGGAGGAGATGGGGGGGGGAAGATCCAATGGCACAGATCGAGCCCTCGACGGTTGGAAAGAGTCGTCGACCCCCTGTTGGCGTTCTTCTTCGGTGACGGGGCTCCACTTGTAGCGCATCCAGAAGAGGTAGCCCGGTGCGGGGAGGATCGGAGGGGCTCCGAGGTGGCACGGGAGTCTATGGGAAGTCTTTGGCGAGGTTGGACGACCAAGGGCATCCTCCCTATCGCGGGCATTGCGAGACGCCCTGTCGACGTAGGGGATGGTGTTGTAGCGACGGAGACAATCCAGCGGCGAGATGCCCTGTCGACGTCGGAGGACCGTAGGGAGGCTTCCGGTGGCGACGGCTTGGACGGGACACTGGCGGAACGCTTCTCCCACCTAGTGGGCTCGACGACAGTGACCTGAAGTTGTAGAGGGGAGACGGAGAGGTTCTCCTGGCCACAGGAGATCAGGGAATTCTCTCCTGAGCGATGGAGGTCAGGGAGGAGAAGGAGGGAGAGGGAGGAGAGGCCTCAGGGGTCCCTTCCCATCGTAAGAGTCACGGGCCTCACCGGGATTGGTAGACCCACCAACGGAGGGAATGGTGACGACACACAGGGGGGCTAATCCTCGCGAAGTCCTATCCAGATGACCCAGTAGGGTCCTACTGCACTAAAGGAGCACGATTCAAACAAGAAGAGGAAGAATTACCTGAGGATGAGTTGGCTGTCTCCTCGCGTGCCAGCGATGGTGCTCTGATCGATCTCTCTCGCTGCGGCGGTTCAGGGGATTCTGAGGCTGAAAAAGGGCTGGAGGAGGTAGTCTGAATGCGAGGGAGATGGCTGGGTTGGCTAGGTCTCGAGGGTGGTTCCTTTGTGTGTGGGTTTGAAGTGCTAGAAGAAGATCTTAGGTTGACGATGGTAGGGGCTTTTTAAACTCTGGCGGGGGCCTCCAAAGCCATCGATCTTCTCTCTCAGTCATTGAGGGCCGCCCGATGCACGCGTGAGCTGGAAGAAGTTGGCTGGAGATCGCAGGGTGGAGAAGATACACTCTAGAGTTCTCAGGATACCGCCAGAGTTGTCGTCGGAAAACTCGAAGGTCGCTAGAGATGACAGAGAGCATTGGTTGGAATTATTTTTCCCCTACCTAAGGTTTTTTGGTTGAGAAATGCAATGGGCTGAACGGGCTTGGGTTTTGGGCTTTTGTTTTTAGATTTTTGTTTTTTTAGGTTTTAAGGGATTTATATTTTTAGTTTTAGGTTTTTAATTATTTGTTTTGGTGATTTTAATTAAATTTTTGATTTTATGATTTAAGGTTTAATTGGTTTTAAATTAGTATTATTTTTAAGATTGATTAATTGATTTTAAATTAGGGTTTTTGGATTTTAATTACTTAAAAGTTTTAGGGTTTTGGATTTTAATTAGGATTTTGAGTTTAATTAGGGTTTTTGGGTTTTAATTAAGGTTTTTAGTTTAATTAGGGTTTTTAGGTTTTAATTAGAGTTTTGAGTTTAATTTAGGGGTTTTGGATTTTAATTAGGATTTTTAGTTTAATTAGGGTTTTTAGTTTAATTAAGGTTTTCATGTTTTAATTATGGTTTTGAGTTTAATTTAAGGGTTTTTGGATTTTAATTAGGGTTTTGAGTTTAATTAAGTGATTTTAAATTAGGGTCTTTTTGGGTTTTATTATTTTAGGGTTTTTCTGAATTTCAGTGGTTTAAAGTTTTATGTTGGAGTGTTAATTTAGATTTAATTGGTTTTTTTACTTGATTAATTGGGAGTTTAATCTAAATTTTGGTTTAATTGGTCTTAATTAGGGTTTTGACTTAGATTTTTATTTCATTGGTTTTTTGCTTTATTTTTGTTTGGATTAGTGTTTCTTTTTATTTAGATTTAACTTTCAATGGATTTTATTGAATTTTCCTTGATTAGGGTTTTAATTAGGGTCTTTCTTTTAATTAACTTGGATTTTAAATAGTTTACATGTATTTTACTTGATTTTGATTATAATTATGGTTTTTACTTGATTTATTTTGATTTTTACATGTATTTTACTTGATTTTGATTTTAATTTGGGTTTTTACTTAATTAACTTGGATTTTAAGTGGCTTAAGTGGTTTTTATTTATTTTTGGTTTTAATTGGGGGTTTTTATTTGATTAATTTGGATTTTAAATGTTTTAAATGAGTTTTATTTAGTTTTAATTTTGATTAGGTTAGAGTGGGCTTGTGTGGGCTTAAGTGGGTTGTGGGTTTTGATTTGGTGCTCGCAACCAGAGTATTTTTCCAGAGAAGTTTGCTGCCAAGTGACTGCAAAATCGAGATGTCTACATCTACTAACCCGCACTGCTACTAGTTAACCAAAAAGGTAGTAGATAGGGTAGCAGCTAAGTTTTTTTAGAATAGGTATTGTAATATCTTAAACCTTGACTTTTCTACTTAATCATTATTAACAATAATTAATTAATGATTAAGTTATCCTTGGTGTAAGTTGCTAGCTTTGGTGTTTTCACATGGTGGATTTAAATAATTTTAAGTGGCAATTAAGTCTATTTGTTTGTTTGGTGGGATTATAATTAGTGGCTTTTTTGTGATTTATTGGACCATGATCAAACTTAGTGTGTGATGACCTGTGGGTGTACAGGGTTGAAGATGGGATGATGTTGGACACCACAGTGCGACCAAGATCCCAATTCGTGAGTCATTTCATGAATAATGTGTGTTTGAAGTATTTTTTCCTTCTCTAGGAGTGTTTGTGTAAAAAGTTTATTAAAAAATGGACTATATGGAGAAGGGGTATAGTCAAGAGGTGGTTGGTGTAGGCAATTCTTTTTAAAAAAATGAAAGAAAGAAAGAAAGAAAGGGGCGAGAGCTCGAGAAGGAGGAGGAAGTAGGGAAAGAAAACAGTAATGGAAGGAGAGAAATGGGAGAGGAAGCAGGGGAAAGAAGAGGGAAACTGAGAAGAGAAAGGGGGAGAAAGCTGGGGAGGGGAAGCTGGGAAGAAAGAAAGGAAGAAAGGAGGGGAGAAAGAAGAGGAGGAGGCAAGAAGAAGAAGAAGAAGAAGAGAAGAAGAAGAAGAAAGAAGGTACACATCCCATTCATTTTCTTCATGTTTAAATTTGTTTTTGATCTAAACATGTGGCTAAAAGTGATTTCTATGTGTGGGAGGAGATTCATGATTTTTTCCCATTTTTCCATGATTTTAGCAATAATTTTTGAGTGAATGGCCAATGTTGAGTGTTTTGGATTCTCTGGCTTCAGTCTAGAATAACTTGAGCTATAGATGTTAGATTTGAATGATATTTGTTCCATTAGAAGGTATACTTGAAAATCTTTGCTTCAGTAGGTTACTTGTTAAAGTTCGTGGCCTGTGGAAATAACAGTGGTTGTGCATAGTTTGAAAACCCATTCAGTTATGCCAATTTGAGTCTTAGAGTTTCAATCATGTGTATCTTGAATTATGAGTATTGGATTTGAATGATTTTTGTTCCATATAAAAGTAGATTTAGAAATCTTCATTTCAATATATTACTTGCAATTTTTCATGTTCTATGGAGAGATCAGTGAGGTTTGTAAGTCGAGTGACCCATTTGTGTTCTTCTGTTTGAAAATTTTGTACCTGGGGTGCGACTTTACAGCGCGTCTCGCCAGTGCGAGTCGTTGGCGTGCTTGACGCCTATGGGGGGCCTAGTTGGCACAGCCCATGCTTGGTATCTAGCTAGATGGGCTCCAATGGGCCCTCTGGTGTTTATTGTTGATTTAAAATTATTATTTTAGGTTTTAAAGGAATTTTTGCAATAGAATGATAATAATAATTAAGAAAATCAATAGAGAAGAATTAGGAAGTGTCTATATTACGTCAACAGAATTTCCTATGGACTGTGGTTAATATTAGAAGACTAAATAACCTAGAGATAATAGGTTTCCTTTTTTCAAATGACTTAGATGAATTTTAGGGTTAATGTTTGGCTCTAAGGGTAGACATTGATCTAGTTTTGGTGTGGTGCACTGGACTGAGTGTTTAATGGCACTATTTAAGCCTAGAGTTTGTGGTTTTCATTGCAGTTTTTTGTGTGGCACGTGGTACGATGTTTTGTAGTGTTTTGAAAAATGTATTTTTAAAATGTTTTGAAAATATTTTTGAGAAATGGTTTTTGAAAGTAATTTTTGTGGATGGATTCTTGTAATGGAAATGTTTTTGAAAATGATTTCGAAAAGAAATTGCATGTTTTGAAAAAGGTTTTCTATGGTTTTTGGTCGGATCCACGTGACGGTAGAGCCGTAGCCGATGAGGGTATGAGGCCTTCATAAAATTGGTGCGTACTCTATGGCGTAGTTGTCGACAACTGGCACAGGTGAAAAGGACTGTGTGTAATATCTAGACCCTGTATGTGACAAACACGTATGAGATGTGTGGATGAGATGCACGGATGAGCCGTACGTGTTTTCCAGAATAGAATACAAAATTATGTAACCTTGTATCCATGTATTTGTATGAGAAGTGATTAATGAAGTATGGTTTTGATGCTTGATCGTGCTCTTTTCTCTTTGGTGTGCATCCCTGCGTTTTGTATGGCTATGTAGGTTGGTATATGTATACGTATACTTGAATAGTGACAACACAGTAGCTTGCTGCCTAACACTGTGCAACCACGCTTGCCATGGCCGCCCCTTTCCGTACCTTATAGTGGAGCCGTCTTTTCCTTACACCATGCCCTGCCACTGAACTCGTCATGCCCTATCACTAGCTACTGGCGACTGAAAAGCGATGGTGGACGATGGGGATAAAAGAGGAGGGGAGCGGGCTGGCGTTGGGGGCATCGAGAGAAGAAGAGAGGAGAGAGAGTGCCAGTGAGAAAGAGAGAGGAAAAAATCCTAAGTCTAGAGAGAGAGATAGAGAGGTACCATTGGAAGGATGAGGAGTTCTGCCTGAGGCCGCGAGCACCAGAGCACGCTGGAGGAGGCAGAGGGATCGTCGAAAGGAAGGGAGGTCATCGAAAATCCCATTAAGTACGTGACCCATCTTTCCTCTCCCTCTGTTTTCGATTCCGTGCATGATTAATAATGCAATTTTAGATAAAAATCATGAATAGGAGTAGTTTGGCATGGAATCTAGGATTGGTAATGATCTAGTGAATTATTGGGATTTATGGAAGATTTTTCAGTGATTTTTCATAGATAATGCTACAGTGAACTTTTAGTGTTGTTGTTTCCTTTGAAATTTAATATCTTGGGATATACAAGTCAGATCTTAATGAAACTTGTCTCAAAAGATTATAGACTCAGAATCCTTTAGCTTAAGTATTTTTGTGTAGTTTTTTAGGGTTCGGAAGTAAGTCCGCGTGGAGCTCCCACGTTGGGCAAGTTTTCCAGCAGTTCTGTTTTTCTGGCTTCTAAATTTTTGCTGTAATGCTTGGACCATGGGTCGACTGCATGGTCTACTTGCATAGGTTGGGCAGGCAGAATTACAGAAGATAAAATGTGAAAATAATGCCTGTGATTTAGTTATCGAAATTTATCATGTAATGAAAGTATTTAGAAACAAAGTTTTTAGAAGAGACTACATGATTTAAAAGAAAGGCTTTTCTTGTATTTACGTTAAGATTTCCTAGAATAATTTTGATTCTGAAAATAGCTATAGAAAGTGTTATTTTCAAACAAAGAATAGTTTACAGAAATGATTTCTATAACAAAAAAATTTAGAAAAGAAATGCATGTTTTCAGAAAAGAGATTTCAGAATTAGTGTTGGCCCTGGGTGAAAGAAATTGGGTGCCAAACGAGTTAGTGTTGGTTCGGTCGTGTGCTCAACCAAGCGAGTTGGTGTTAGTTAGGCTGGGTGAGGCAACTTGAGAGCTCGATGGGCCTGACAAAATCACTAGAAACCTTGAAACACCAAGAAAATTAGTGGGGTGTCAGGGATGGCGTCAAGGTCGCGGTCTTCCTGGGATAGGGTGCTCTTGGGCTACTGCTATCAGGGATGGCGTCAAGGTCGCGGTCTGCCCTGTGGAGGAGGTAGACAAAGCGGCTTCTTCCTGGGATAGGGTGCTCTTGGGCTATTTCATTGGGCTCAAGCCTTTCGTCCCGGCGCTGGCCAAGCATTTCACCAGGGTGTGGCGGCTTTCGGGGGGCTTACAGGTCCTTCCCAGAGGCAATGGGTTCTTACTCTTCAAATTTGATTCCGACGACGACTTGGAGCGTGCGCTGGAGGCGGCCCCTGGTTCATCCGCGGCAAGCCTCTCATCCTCAGGAGGTGGTCGGTGGACTCTCGATTTGAGAAAGAAAAGTTGGCTTCTCTTCCCATTTGGGTTAAGTTCCCCAAGCTTCCCCTCCGGTTCTGGTCTGCCTCTCTTATCAGCCGCGCGGCTAGCACACTGGGGGTGCCCCTCTACATGGACGACGCCACTGCCCGGTGCGCTAGGGTGGATTTTGCGTGGGTCTGTGTCAAGATCGATGCACAGTTTGCCTTCTCGAACTATGTTTGCATGGAGGTTGATGGTTTGCAGGAAGAAATCCCGGTAGCTTACGACTGGATACCCAAACCTTGTCCCGAGTGCCAGACCTTTGGGCACGAAAAAGGATCCTGTCTGGCGGAACTTGGTAATGTCTCGTCCCTGCCCTCTGCTGCTTCGGAGACATCCGTCGAGGTTCCTGCTCCTTCTGCCCACGTGCGGGTGGAGGAGTCCCAAGTTCACCGGCCATCTGTCGAGGAGCCACCGGTTTTCTGTCCGGTTGTCGTCGAATGCCCACCTAAGTCTGCTGATCACGCATAACCTTCGGGTGTGACCTGCTATGGGGATGACTCACCGGACACCACTGGTTGCACTGGACCTGTTATTATATCCCCTGGGAGGGACCCTGTTCGACGACGGGGTACCCCGTTTGCCCGACGGCGTGAGAAGGACTCAAGTCACAATGCTTTCGAAGCACTGAACTCGCCTGAGGAGGAGGTGGACGCCCTGGTTTCCAAGGCACAGTTGCTGCGGAAAACCGTCCACCCGAGGTTGTTGGAGGCCTTCAGCTCGGATCTCTCTCGGGAGGCCTGGGGCTCACCGGGACACCCGCCGGACGAAGCATAATGTCTGTTTTATGCTGGAATGTGAGGGGAATGAATAATGGCGGCAAGATTCAGGCCCTCAAAGAGTTTACTCGTCGCCACCCTACTGACATAATTTGCTTCCTTGAGCACAAGCTGAAGCGTGATGTCGCGCAGTTTTGTGGGAAGCATTGGCGGTCTTATGGCTTCCTTGACAACTCCTCCTCCTCCCCTTCGGGGCGGATTCTGGTGCTCTGGAATACTTCCATGGTGCGGGTTAATACTCTGGCTATTGGGGAACAACATATCTCTTTGGAGGTTTCCTTCCCTTCTATGCCCTGCTTTGTGCTCTCGGTAGTGTACGCCGCAAACGGGATTGCGGACAGAAGATCACTTTGGGCGAGCCTCGCTTCTTCCCGGCCCTCTCTTCCTTGGCTTATTGCTGGGGATTTCAACTGTTTCCGGCATGCTCATGAGAAGTTGGGGGGTAGGAGGCCCTCCCGCTCCTCTTTGGAGGATTTCAACAGCTTCATCAGCGATGAGGCTTTGATGGAGATGCCCACCTCTGGGGAAAGGTTCACCTGGTGCAACATGCAGGCTTCCAACCCGATTTCTGCGCGGCTGGATTGCTCTCTTGTGTCGATGGAGTTCATGGAGGCATTCGCGGGCTGTCACACTCTTGCTGATTTACGCCATTTGAGCGATCATTCCCCTCTGCTGATCTCCTTGGTCTCTCCTAAGCTCAGCCCTCCCAGTAACTACGCCACAAGCACACAAGTACAGACATCTCCACCTGGATGCTGCAACACCAAAACTAGGCAATCCACCATTGCTCGACACACAGCAAAACTCAAAACCGTGCCTTTAAAATCATTCTTTCTCTTTTCCTTTCAAAACCACATACATGCATTTTAAAATCCTTTTATGTTCACTTGAGGAGGCTGTTCTTGCCAGCTCAAGCCCAAAAGCACACAACCTGGTTCCATGCACTCTTTAGGTGGACTAGACAACTCACAGTGTCTGCACACTTTCTAAAGCATCCAGGCACCCACAACAACAACCACAAAACAAACACAAAGCCTCTGCTCTACGTAACATGGTCCCCTCTGGACCAAAAATAGCCACACCAAAGCCTTAGAGCCTCTTCTCCCAAAACCACGGTCTACTCTAGACCAAAACCAAGGAGCCACTGCTCCCAAAGCACTACACCTCAACTAACTACAACACCATAACCACCTCTAGGCTAGAGCCTGATTCCTTGAATCAAGACTCAGCAAAACCACATGCACACCAATGTATCAAGTTGTTCTGTGTCAAGCAATCAACACTGGTCACAAGTAGTCCACCGTGGAGCTACCACGATGTCTGCACTGTCATAGACAACCACCTTGTGGAGGAGTCTGCCCGTTCTGACATCCTACCATCTATAGGACCCTCAAAGGCTAACCATACACCAGGAAAGCTTGCTCACCCTACTCCTAGGCGAGTTATCCCTCTCTCGGAACAAGCCATAAGGTACACTCTCTCAACGTCCTAGCCTGAGTGCTTGGAACAACTAGAGTCTCTTTCACCTCCAGGTCCAGCCAACACCTCAAACCACAACTACAAACACTAACAAAACCACAAAAACCATGTGGACTTCAACCTAAGCAAACATCTCACGATCCCATAGGTATCACCGGTCTCTGGAAGGTCGATTGGGAGCATCGGTCTCTTAGTCCTCCAAAACTAAATAACACACGGACCTCATCCTAAGCAAGTAGCTCACAATCCCTAGAGGTATCACCCGTCTTTAGAGGTCGACTAAGAGCTTAGGTATCTTAGTTCCCATTTTAAAAGAAAACCTTAACCTAGGTGCCACATTTGACTCTCCGAAGTCAATATTACACCTTCAAGTCCCGGCAACGTGCCTCTACGTTTTGTCGGTCCACCCTAGCAGAAAAACCACGGAAATCTCTTTTCAAATCCTTTGCAAACTGATGCATTTCTCTTTCCCAAAACCTTTTGGAAAACTATTTCAAAAACCATTAAACATCTTTCCAAAAATCTCACAAAACCCCATGTCCAAAAGCAACACAAAAATCGAGACCAAAACTACAACTTAAAGAACTACCTCAACAACTCTTCTGTCAAGCCTAGAAAGTCACACCAAATGCACTTAGAACACGATGTTCTGGTGCCAAAGTGTTTGACGCCTACTAGCTTGTGTCTCACATGAGCCATAGCCAGCTTAGTTTCAAACACCCAACTGTACCACTGAATATCTAATTCAATGCATCACGCCAAACCATACCTCACTCCAATCCTAGGGTTAAATATAAGTCCTAATGTCCAACTAAGCCATTAAAGGGGGAACCTAGTAATTCTAAGTTCTATCATCTTTTGTCTACCTATTACCTAAGTAGAATCTTACTAGTCTATTTTATGCAATCCCTATATAATTTTTAATGATTATCCTAATCATTTATGAATCACCAAGTTATGTACATTACCAAAGCATTATTTAACCAAGTTATACATACACAAGGTACCCTAGGGTAGCATTTCCATCCAACAGCAAAGTAGCCTGCCAGGGCAAAGCTACACCTAGTAGGTGCGCCTGGGAGGTGCTCCAAAGTGGTGTGCCTCCTAGGTGAACCTAGGAGGTGTGCCTAGATCCCCTGTTTCAGGCTCAAAGCTCAGAGCTCTAAACCCATGGAGGCTGCCACCCATTCAACACCCTATTTTGGTCTATTCTCTACAGAACTCAACAAACAAGGTAACAAACTGAAGAAAATCACACAAGCAACACCATGGAATAAGAATCATCCAATTCCATGCACTACAGCTCGAGAAGTCACTAAGAAACACTTTGGATGAATAGTATAAACCAAGATTAAATTTTTAAAACCAAAAATCACATTCCACATACTAGATTGAAGAACTCGCCGAGCTTGACAGTCTAGGATAGAATTCACTGGAATCCGTCACCCATGACTCGAGAAATTCAAGAAAAAGAGCCAAAAATACTATTCACCCAAAACCAACAGAGCCATTATAAAATCCAGATAAATTCCCAAGAAATAACCATAAATTCTCCAAACATCCACATCCATTCAATTCACACTAACATGCCCCTATCATTCAATTTGAGCAAGAAAATAAAATCCTATAGGGTGTGTACCTTGAACGAATGGCCGACCTTCTTCCTCTTCCTCCTTCACTACCAGAACCTCCTCCTCTTCTTCTCCTCCTCACGACGGCAGCAACGTGATGGTGGTGAGCTCCTCCTTCGACCACCTCTTCCTCTGCCCTCTCTCATCTCTCCCTCATTCTCCCCCTCTCCCTATCTCGTGTAGGAGAAGGAGTGGAGTGTAGAAGAAGAAGAAGGAGAAGGAGAGTGGGGCTTGTGTGGAGAGAGAGAGAGACAAAAAGGAGAAAGAAAAGAAAGAAAAGAAGGAAAGGAAAGAAAGAAGGAAAAGAGCCTATGACAAGAGATTAAACCACGTGACCTCCCCCATTCACGTGACTCGTGCAACCAGAGACCAACCACCCGAGCACGCCGATAGAACTTCTTAGCCCAAGACAAACCCTCAAACTTCCATGAGGGTCAGTACAACACCAAAACCACTCAGCACCAAAAAGGGTCAGAACCCACATTACAGGCATAGAACGTTGCTAGAGCTGTGTTTTGTAATAAACACTAGGAACTCTATGTCTAACAACCCAAAAATCGATTAAAATATCTAGCCAAAAATGCTAATCTAGGTCTGAGTCATTACATATTAGAATAGAGCATGGATTTTAGAAAAAGAAAGAAATTTTTGAAAGACATTGTTTTGCTGAGATTTCTTGAAAAGGGTTTTCAGAATCTGAGACAGAGTTTTGAGTTTTGTCTTAGCAAGAACCAGATTAGAGATTTACAGAGAAGCTTTTCAGAAAAGATAGTTAGAGTTTTGTTTTGAGAATCAGGATTTAGGAATTTTTGGTTGTTTTCCACTGTTATTGTTGGACGCATTCTGGGTGACTTAGAAGTCACTCATGCATTTTTAATTATTTGGTTTTCAAGTGCATAGTTAGAGTGCAGTCGGTTCTAGTGCTCGAGATTTTGGGAGTCACCAGCCGCACACAAGTCTGGATAATAGCTAGCATTTATTTTAATTTCAATTCTTACTAGTTTAGTAGACTCAGACTTAGATTAGTAATGCTCTGTGGCACCCTGTGGTTGTGGGGTGTTATAGAAGTGGTATCAGAGCCTAGGTTGCACTGGCTTAGTGGTGTCTAGATTAGTGGCTCCATAGGACTACGCAAGAAGATGGATTGCACCTGACATTGTGGGTTTGTTTGTGTTGGCAGCATGGCACCGAGAGGTCTAGGTCGAGGTCAAGGCAGGTCGTCTACGTCGGGGTCCTATGTAGAGTAGGAGGGTGGAAGTTGGAGGGACATAAGGCAGGAGCTTGGAGAAATGATGCGAGGATTCGTTCAATCCCTCGAAGGTAACCATAGAGATGAGACCAAGGGTGATCCATGGATCACATGGTTCCGTTGGTTGAGTGTTTCAACCCTTGACAGCCATAGGAAACCAGAAAAGTGTGAAGCCTGGCTCTTAGAAATGGAGAAGATCCTTGAGGGCATAGATTACCTAACAGAGAAGTGGGTTTAGCTAGCCACGTTTTAACTCAAGGGCGAAGCTGACTAGTGGTGGAGGGCTACCCGCCGCACCAAGTTCCCCAACTAGGACCTATCGATGATCACCTGGGAAGAATTCTGGGAGGTGTTCTACGAGAGATTCTTTCCCAAGTATGAGAGGGACAAGTTAGATAAAGACTTCTAGAACTTGAAGCAAGGGAACATGATAGTGGCAGAGTATGAGGCCAAGTTCCATAGGTTGGAGCAGTTCTCTCAGGCCATAATCATTGAGAAGTAGCAAGCGAAGAAATTCATGGAGGGACTATAACCAACACTTAGATCAAGGGTTCTTGGTTTCCTATGCCAGACGCTGACTGATGCAGTAGAGTTAGCAGTTCTCTATGAAGATGAGCATTGACTGTTCCAGGAGGAGTACCCTAAGGATAAGGGGAAGAGGTTCTCCCAGTGACCATCTACTTCCGACACACCTAGCTTTGGGAGTATAGGAAGCTCTGGAAAGAAGAGAAAAGAGTGCTCTGAGATTAGTGAAGGGCACAGTGTTGCTGGGAGGAGTAGTGTTGGACTGAGTCAGGCCAGTTCGACCAGTGGTGCGGGGAAAGGACCCTACAATGTTTGCAAGAGGACGGGACACTTTGCAGCACAGTGTAAATTCCAACACTAGGGAATTGGTGATGTGGTCTACTACAACTATGGAAAGAATAGACATTTTCAGAAGAGCTGCCCTGAGCCCCAGAAGACAGCTACGGATGTGTCCCATTAACCGACCAAGGGGAGAGTCTTCTCTATTACTGCTCCACATGCTGGTTCCTTAGGAGATGTTGTGGAAGGTAAAGAGTAGTAGAGTTGTTATTAGTATGAGTATGTATAAGAGTGTTGTATCATGAACTCTTATGTATTTGGCACTACTATCTGTAATAATTATGACTATGTTGTGTGTGAATGTTGGGATTTTTTGTTGTAGTTGATCATATGGCCCAAGTTCTGTTTGACTCAGGAAGCTCCTTTTCTTTCATCTCTAAGTCATTTGTAGCAGAGATTGGAGACAGACCAACTAGGCTAGCTTTCCAACTTGATGTAGTGACTCTTTTGGGAGAACATAGCCTAGCTTGAAAGTACTTGTGGCTAGTCAATATTCAACTAGGAGACGAAGATTTCCAGGCCAGTCTTATTCTAATAGGCATGCAGGAATACGATGTCATTTTGGGAATGGATTGACTAGTACAACATTCAGCCATGATAGATTGTGCCAAAAAGAGAGTATTAGCAGAATGACCAGGCCAGGGGTGGTGTATGATACAAGGGGTTAGGCCAGAAGAACTCAAAAAGATGATCTCAATCATCAAAGCCTACCACCATCTAGCTAAGGGATGCGTGGGATACTTGGCTAGCGTGACGGTGTGTAACGACCCAATCCCAAGCCATCACTAAAATCTAGCTACTATTTTTTTAAAATTTACTTACAATAATCACTTGCATCAATTTTAAAACTAAATCCAACATTATATATCAACAATAAAAGTACTAATAACTGAATCAAATTAAACTAACTACTTACTTGGAACCCATGATGTGTGATCGACTGACTCTATCTCCACTTGCACTAGCAACTCCTATTCCTGTCCGACACTTGAGAAAAACATCAAACAAACACACATGAGTGACCACTGAAAGGTCACCTAGTACACACCCTACTAAACACACTACTCTGGTATCTCTCCCAGATGCTGCACACAAATCACAGCCAAAACTCTTTTGCCCTTTAAGCAACACAACTTTAGAAATCATACCTTTGAAACTAACCTTTTCTTTCTTTTTCAAATCATCTTAACTTTCAAAAGCATCTTCTGTCGTTAAAGAAAACTATTCTTTTCCTTTCTTTTTAAAACCATGCTCTTATATTGTAAAAATCATTTTATGTCTTTTCTTGTAAAATCTATGTATTCTCTTTTCAAAACCTGATACACCACTTGAATTGGCCACTCTAGCTAAATCAAGTCACAACAACTTGAGTGTGCCAGATAAACACTGAGCCTCTGCTCAATCAAACAACAAGTAAATCTTAAAACTGGCACAATCCCTGTTATTTTCTTAACACGTTCAATTTTCTTTAAAATCTCATGCTTTTCTCAAGCAACAATCTTTTCTTTTAAAAACTTATTGTAGACACCCCAATTTTGAGCTCATTTGGCAGCAGGCTCCTCCGGTTGATGCTCTGGTCGCGACCACAAAAACCCTAGTCCACGTAGGTCCCAATCAGACCCACACTAGCCCACATGACCCAATGAAACACTAAAACCCATAAAAATTCACTGAAAAGAAAATAAAATACTTAATCCAGCTAAAATCCACCTAAAATCCAACAAAACCCTAATAAGAACCCTAATCAAACAAAATCCAATTAAATCCACTTAAAAATCCAACCATAAATCCTAATCCACTTAATCCAGCTAAAATCCACTTAAATCAACTTAAAATTCAAAACCCTAATTAATCAAATTTTTAAACCCTAATCAAGTGAAAAGAAATTAAAATCCATTAAATAAGACAAAAACCCTAATTTAAGCTTAAGTCAAATTAAATCACTTAAAAATCCAAATAAATAAGTAAAAACCCTAATTAAAGTG
>JAMKQA010001730.1:0-27275 GCA_024699735.1 Posidonia australis | reverse complement strand
TTTAAAATTAATCTAAAGGTCTGGATGCAAATTTCCTATGCTCAAGGATTGTTTGTTAAGAACCCACGGGGCTGCATGCAATATTACAGGGCTTGAATGTGTTAAAAATTAGGCTTTTATGTTGATCAATGTAATCATGAAGTTTTTTTAGGGTTCAGGATGCAAATTTTACAAGGAAAACTTATTTTTAAAAAGTCTAGGGGCTCAGTGCAAAATCTTAGGACTTAATTGTAAGGAAAACATGAATACAGGGGTTTAAACGTGAGAAAACACATATTTACAGAACTGATAATGAAATTAAAATGAAATAGGATAAAGGGTGCAATATTTACAAGAATAATAAAGGAGACAAAAGGTTATTTAAAACAACAGGGACTTAAACATAAATAAAAGGACTCAAAAGTAATGAAAGGAGGACTCAAGTGCAACAAAACTTAAAACTAAAGGTCTTTTAAATAAAAACTTAAAAATCTAACAGTCACCGTCGGCGATTCGAAAATCGCCGGCGGTGACTGCCTGGGAGGCTCATCTGAGCTCTTCCGGCGGCTGATCAGCAACCTGAGGGGCAGAGTAGCTAGAGCAGACAGACCGGGAGGAGATCCAACGACTCGGATGAGACCCTCGACGACTGGAACGATGGGTCGACGTCACCCTCGACCGTTTTTCGCCGGCGACGGCAAGCTTCACGGGCAGCAGTCCTACGGGCGTCTAAGTGGCGAAAGGAGAATCTAGTGACCTTGAAGGAGGCATGGCTGAGCCTTTTGGAGCATCGGGCACGATTGTGGTGGCCTAGGGTGCGCCACCCATCTTAGGCTCCAACGATGGTTGCAGGTTACGACGGGGACAGCGTTGCAGCGACGGAGGCGTTCGAGCGACAATCGGGGGACGTTCGGTGGACCACGGGGAAGCTTCCAGAGGCGTTAGTCCAGTTAGGGCGTGGTCGGTGTGTTTGCCCGCTCAGTGAGTTCGGCAGCGGCGGTCAACAGCAGCGGGCGACGGCGACAGCAACGGCGTTCTAGGCCGTAGGAGGCCTAGAGGACTCCTCCTGAGCACTGCGAGCTCAAGGAGGAGGAGGAGGAGGAGGAGGAGGAGGAGGAAAAGAGGCCTACGGGGCCTCGCCAGGGATCAAGAGGCCTCTGGCCTCACCGGCGATAGAGGACCCATCACCAGAGGGAGACGACGGCATACAAGGGTGGCCCCCTCCGGCGAATCGTAGCTAAAACACTAAGGGTGTCCTCTGCTCCTAATGGGGCATGCCTCAGAGCTAAAAAAGAAGAGATTACCTGAGGTGACGTGTTTCTCCCGCGGTGTTATCGGCGATGCTCTGGCAGAGGCTCTGCCGACGACGGTCGGGGTTTTTGGACTGCGATCCGATTGGAGGAAGGCTCTGGATTGTGGGAAAATGGCTAGGTCTCTAGGGTGGATTTAGTGCTGGAAGAGAGGGTTGTCACGCGCTGCCAGAGACACCCCCTTGGTCTGTCGACGACCAAAGTCTTTTAAACGCCAGTGAAGTCTCCAGTGACGTCCATTCTTCTCTCGAGTGGATGGGCGCTGTTGGATCGACGCGAGCTATGGGGGGAGTCGACTGGAGATCACGGGAGTCAAGGATTTGCACCGGAGATCGCGGGATCCTATCGGAGATGGCGCCATAAAAACGGGGTCGTCAGAATTATTTCTACTTTCCTAAGTTTTCAATTGAATGGTGTATTGGGGGCTTTGGGCAGAATTGGGCCTGACGATTGGGCTTTTGTTTTGTTTTTGTTTTGTTTTTTTGGATTTTTTAGGGATTTTAGGGTTTTGATTAGGTTTTTATTTGGGTTTTGTGATTTGGATTAAATTTTTGATTTTGTGATTTAAGGTTTAATTAATTGATTTTAAATTAAGTTTTTTAGTTATTTAATTACTTTGGGGATTTTAGGATTTTAATTATTTTAGGGTTTTAGATTTTAATTAGGATTTTGAATTTAATTAGGTTTTTTGGGTTTTAATTAAGGTTTTTAGTTTAATTTGGGTTTTTGTGTTTTAATTAGAGTTTTAATTTAGGGGTTTTAGATTTTGATTAATGTTTTTTGTTTAATTAGTGTTTTTTGGATTTTAATTAGGGTTTTTGAGTTTTAATTAGGGTTGAGTTTTAATTAGTGTTTTGAGTTTAATTTAGGGGTTTTGGATTTTAATTAGGGTTTTAGGTTTAATTAATTAGGGTTTTTCTAAACTTAAGTGGATTAAAGTTTTGTGTTTGAGTTTTAATTTAGATTTAATTATTTTTTTTACTTGACTTATTTAGGGATTTGTTTAAATTGTGGTTTAATTGGTTTTTATTAGGGCTTTGACTTAGATTTTGACTTCATTGATTTTGCTTGATTTTTGTTTAGATTAGGGTTTCTTTTTAATTAGATTTAATTTTTTAATGAATTTTATTAAGTTTTACTTTAATTAGGGTTTTTATTTGATTAATTAGGGTTTTCACTTGATTAATTGGATTTTAAGTGGATTTAGGTTGATTTTTTTAAAATTTTGACTTTAATTTGGATCTTCACTTGATTAATTGGATTTTAAGTGGATTTAAGTGGATTTTATTTAATTTTGACTTTGATTAGGTTTATTTGTTTGATTAATTTGGATTTTAAGTGTTTTAAATGAATTTTGTTTGATTTTAATTCTTAATTATTGTTTTTTGCTTTGGTTAAGTTAGAGTGGACTGGTGTGGGCCTAATGGGACTTGTGTGGGTTTGGTGGAATTAAGGTATTGGATTTTAAGTTTGAAAGTTAGGGTTTTGGTGGTCGCAGCCAAAGCATCTTTCTAGAGGAGTCTGCTGTAGTAACTGCAAAATTGGGATGTCTACACTATTCATCCACCAATAATGGATATCATCTAGTTAGATGGCAAAATATCTCTCAAAATAAACAACATGATGGCTTGGGAATTATTAATATCCCTAAATTTAATATTGCCCTGAAATGCAAATTTCTTTGGAAGCTTCTCTTAAGTAAGGACTATCTCAATTGGTATAGGATCATCAAATGTAGATATCTAAGCAGTAACAACATTAGGGTAATTCTAAACACAACCTTCAAACATGCATCACCCATATGGAAGGAGCTAAAATATTACTTTAATATTATCAATATCTTTAACTCCTATATTGCTAATAATGGCAACTCAATTCTTTTCTAAGAAAGTAGGTCGATTGACCATAATCCTCTCAAATTTGTGTATCTTGATTTTTTCTTTCTCACAAAAAATAAAAAATGGACTCTAGCTAAAATGAAATCATGATATGATGTTCGAGTGGGGTATTTATTTAACATTAATTTGAGTTATTCTCTGTTCTTACTCCCGCAGCTAGGTAGTATCATTAACTCTATTCTTCTTTCAAATGAGGAAGATTCTATCTCTTGACGGCTTACCTAGTCCAAAGTATTTTATGTTAAAAGTTGTTATGACACTTTAAATGATGGGATGTTATGTTCAGCATTCAAGACTAATATTTGAAAAAGTGTAGCTCCACTCAATTTAAGATATTCACTTCACTGGCACTTAAGGACAAAATATTGTCTTATGCCAACTTAGCTAAAAGGGACTATTTAGGCACTTTATATTGTGAAATTTATGGATTCCACATAAAATTAATCTCTCATATTCTTTTCCATTGCTTCTTCGCTAAAACTTTATGAAACTTTTTCTTACATAATGGCAATAACTTGTTATCAAATTTTAGCTTATCTCAAACTTTTGCTTTGAAGAATTACTTTACATTAAAATTAATACAAGGTGTTGGAACACCCTCATTCTGGTTATATTTTGGAACCTTTGGTTACATCATAATAATGTTATCTTCCATAATAAACGCAGAGATATTAACTCAATATTTCATGAAATCATGTCATTAACTACCTTTTGATTAGATAATGTAAACTCTAGACAAGGTGCAACAACCTTTTCCATTACCACTAACTTTCGACACATGTAGTAGAGCTAGGATATGGATTTCACCGCCCAAGGTCAACTAAACCCAACCGTCGTTGATCTAGGATTTCCAGTGGAGGTACCCACTCAACCTCATGAGCTTATTGCAAACGCTAATTGGGATAGATGGGAAGACCACACCAATGCATCCTAGTTCATGTTGCTTTTCCTTTTTATTGAGGACTTTATTACTGGCTTGCCATCTTCTTTCCAAGCCTGTGTATTCTATTTTGGTCTTCTTCTACTAGCTTGTATTACCAAGTTCTTCATCCAACATATTGTCTGGTTTATTTTGGATTCCCTTAGGGGTTATGAACTTTTGTATCTTACTTAGTGTAACCAAACATTTGATTATAATACTTACCATTTTCAAAAAAACAATTAAGGAATGTAAGTTGCACTAAAAAAGGGGAGTAGTAGCACCTAGCAACATGAGATCTTTAGCCCAACAAATAAGAGCTAGGGGAAGAATCTCAAAAATCAACCATCTCACCACAACAAACAAAACAAGGAATTGCAGAACGCAACATATGTTGCTCAGGGTTGGTCATCTAAGTTATAGGTTGTGTTTGATTTTTTTTTTTTATTTCAAAACATTATGGGTTGTGTTTGATGGTTGTGTGGATTTTGATTTTACTGATTTCAATGAAAAAGAAGTAAAGTTTTTTATATTAAAAAATTTAAAAGTTACCTACAAATTACTGCTGTGAGAAGCAAGGTAGCTCTAACAAGAATTTTTTTTTGTCAAAGTTGTAATCAAACATAGCCATAGCTTTCAAATTTGATGAAAGGGACATCAATGATGGGATCATTCATAGCGATAGGCACCTCATTTTTATCTGACACAAAATAGTATAATGATTAGGAAGAAGTCTCAACATGAATTTATCAGGATTCACTATAATGATTAGGAAGGAGTCTCAACATGAATTTATCAGGATTCATTCTTGAGAGAGGAGTGTGAATTCCAATCCTCTTGATCAAGTTGGTTACTTGAGTTGGTTGCGGTAACACACCTCATGGGTAGCAGCAACCACGTTGTCTTCAATGGGTTAGTGCTTGTTTCTGCCATGCAAAAGATCATCATCCTCTTCAAGTTGATAAACGCCATCTCAATTGCCATTGACATTGTCAATGCTAAAGAAGTCTACCAATCAAATAGAGAGTGAAAGAATTTTGTCAACAAGACCTATGAGATAACCATTCACTGTGCATATTCCAAGATAATCATAATAAAATAGAAAGAAACAACCTCAAGCGGTAAACCCTTCGTTGATGGTCACTTGACTCTCATTCCCTCCGGTTCTTCTCTTTCATCCTTGAGCCTTCTTCAGTTGGATCAAGAACCACTTTCTATGGAAACTCCTCTTATTCGCACCTGTTCGTTTCTCCTTTCCTCAAGTTATCGAAGACTTTGATTTGAGTGCACTAGCTCCTCCCTTAGAATCATTTAGGGAGAACATTTTTTCTGATTACTGATCCCAGTAATAATCATGAAACAAAAGGTGTTATCAAGATGAAACTCGGGAAGAAGGATGATCTTTTCTTTTGGCACGTTCAATGAACAAAATATTTTTGTTGAATCTATATAGTTTAGATGATGAGTAGGAGTAGTCTCGTCATAAACAAGTTCAACTTGAGAGAAGCTATGAATCTACCATCTATGGACAACCTATTGCAACAATTTTCAATGAGGTAGATATTGACTTCAGAAATGTCACATAAAGCCACTCGAAAAAGAATCACCTCATTTTTTCTTATTGAAGAAATTTTCTGGAATAAGATTTGTTGGTGAACTTTTTCTTTAGTACGTACTAGCTAGCTTTTTAAAATTTCTGCTTTTGTTCCTTCGATCTTTGACATTGTTTCCTGGGTGGTAAGCGAAAAGATGCAGTAGAGGATGTGGAGTGCTATGTATTTAAAATAACATGTGCAACCAATGCAGGCAATAACTAGAAAGAGAAAAGAACCATTAGTCCACTTACAATGCCATTTGAATAGCTACCGTCTCTAAGGGTGCGTTTGAGGTTACTCTCCGGAAGTTTAGATGAAACGTCACAGATTCGTGGATAAGGTGTGTGTAAGATAGATGCACGTATTCCAAGCACATATAATCAATGTTGTGAGCCTTCTCCAAGTAATTAGTTTCCATGATGGTATTTTGGGGTAATCATTTGGTTGGATAGAGAAGGATTTAAATAATGAATCCTGGATAATTTGGTGTATCATGATTCTGCTATAAGGTACTTAAGTGTGGTTTGAAGTGGATTAAGATGATCAATGGATTTATAATTATTTTAGAGTCTTGATGATCCTTGATAGTGTGTCTTGGATGCGGGAGAACGTATTTGAAGCTTATGAGGATGTGCAAGTGATCAGAGAAGCATTAAACATGTGGGGGTATAAGTGAAGTTGTGAACTTCCGGTCCATGCCACTGATACCTTTGGATTTGTGTATGGACTAAGGACAATAAAGGCAACCCACCCCCTCCTCCTTAGTCATATTGTTGATTGAAAACAAACACAGAAAGAAAAAGAATGAGAAGAGAAGGAAAGCTTGAAAGAGAGAAAGAGTGGAGCCACTTTGAGGAAGGAGGATATCACTCCTACTCATGCAAGTTCATGGGAGCATAAGGGGAGGATCGGCGACCACTCCAACACCTCTAGCGTTGCTACAACTTCGGATCAGTTAAGCCTTTCCAAGTAACGTATAGTAGGGCACCACAATGAGTGGGATGGGTTGCTTGCAATGATCCTCGCACCTTTCTCTTTATTGTGTCTAATTTAAGTCTCTATTTTGTGGTTGGATTGTGGGCCCAATGACAGGTGTAGGGAGGACTTGCTCATAGCTCACCGACAACCACGCACAGAGGTGAGGGAATTTTGGGTGGTTTCGGGTTATTTTCTCCCCATTCCTCCTATCACATGTGATGAACTTGTGTTTTCTAGTGGAAGCTTGCTTAAGGCACTAAGGGAGGTGGGCTTCACTAGCTTTGAAGCTCCAGCATGCTTCAGATTGTTGGCATCGGCTAATGCGTTTGCTCAAGCTCATTCGAGATACACGCTTCACCAAGCTCATATATAGCGTAATTAGAGTTGCAAAAATGGTTTAGCTTGATAAATCTTGTTACGTGAGAATTTACAACATTTTAGATAATTTTTACATGATTTATTTGCAAATATGCAATGGAATGTGCTAAGGTGAACATTATTCATGGAAAGTGAGTGATGATTTGTTTTCATAATATCTTGAATTTTAGATATTGAAATCTAGAATTTTTAGTTGCATTTGATAGATAATTGAAAATTCTTGAATTTGATTTATGGTATAAAATTTTTTGGGTGCAATTGATTGATACCCTAAATGTAGGGATTAATGTTGTAGTTTTCTGTTGGATTCTGATTTCCAGAACGACACCTGTTTCTTCTTTTGAGTATAACTTGAACTTTAATTGTTGGATTTTCATGATTCTTGTCTTGTTGTAAATTAAACATCAAGACCTTTGATTTGATGTATAATATCGATACTTCTGGATGAGTTTAATGTCCAAAAAGTATGATTTTTCAGTAGATGTTTTGTAAGGCTCTATTTTTGAAAGATTGTTTATAGTTCTTATTTTTATAAATTATTGTTGTTAATTACTGAGGATTTTTCTTACGAGCTTATAATTATGTCTTCTTTTCATTTTCTAATTTTGTTAGTGAATGGAAGTTTGTTTGAGTTGTCGTGGTATGTTGAATAAATTGCTTTGGATCACAGGCACCCTTATGGCACATTTCTTTGGTGCAGGTGGTCCGCATGTATTAGTCACATGTGTGAGTTGTGTGTTTCAATATGTACAACATGAAGCTATGATCATTACGTTTAAATGTGTTTTGGTTTTGTAACCATGCCAACGACTACTCATGTGAGGCACGAAAGGTTGAACGCACGAGAGCGAGCAAAGTCACAGCGAAAACTATGGTGAAAGAGCAATAATAATGATAAAAGAGATTGAAGTTGCGCTAACCTACTTAAAAATGGGATACAAGGAAAACCATATGAAAATAACAAAAACATAAAAATTGATGCAAAAATGCATGATTCGTGCTAGAGGAAAGGTCGTTGCGTACCAAAATATAGGGTAAGGATCCCTATTATACATGTTGAAGGTATTAGACACCCCCATGCGTTCAACAAGCTGGTCTTTCATGACTTATTGCTCGCTTAAATGACTATGTTGGCTTGAAATCTGTTTCTATATACCTAAGGGCAATATGCAATGCTATGTAAATGAGTGCCTATGCCTATGGTTATGCAAATAAAGTAGGTTGTGAGACATGATTTACTGCTCAATCGTGCTACCCAAACTCTGAATTTGGCACTAGCACAAACAGATTGCGCCAATAGAGTGCCTGATTCACAAGAGAATAGGTAGTAAGCATCCTTACCTTACCGAGTGCAAATCTAGTGCTAACATGGGTGTATGATGTTAAAAGTCATTCAAAAGCGAGCATAATATATCCATGAAGAAATATCAGGAACACAAGAATCGAAAATATATGGGAAAACATGCAAAACAAAGCGCCAAAGTCACTATCTGCACCCTGTAACAAGGAAGGTGCACCACATTACTACTCCAACCTGATACGCCAATCTAGTGCACCCAAGCTTTCTATTTTAGATAGTAAACTGAAACGCCAACCTGGGCTAAATGCATGCATTTGTTCGTGCTTGTGGCTATCAGATATGCTTTAATTTCCTAGATGCCAAGGGACACATTCATGCAAAGAAATGGATTCGTGCTTGCTTCTTTCATTCCCCCCATCCCCATGGCCGATATTTGGGTTCTTTGATTCTCACAACCATGAATTCCAGCAATGAGCTCCTACAAACCTCTTATAACATCGTGAAGGGTCTGGGGAGATGAACAAGGTGCGGGCCTGGCTGTGTCAATGCCTATTCCTCAAGTTCATGTTGGGTTGTAATGGCTTTTTCTCGTTTGTCCAACCATGAACAAGGTTGTGGATGTGTGAAAGTTTATTGGGTGCACCTTGGAGTGAGGGGAGGAAAAGAGGAATAGCTGGTGTCAACTATGATTGTTGCCCAAAACCTCACATGGTTGGCGAACCCATGACCATAACATATGCAAATATGTGTATAAAACAGTGTTGATGTAATCCAAGAAACAATCAAAATGGAGTGGTACTATGCTGGTTTACGCAAAACATAAACAGATTACAAAGAAATGATAGAGGATTACCTATATTGAGGTGTTGTGCTTCTTGATGGTGAGGACCTGCCTTGTCTCCTCCTCTGGACGCTCTTGATGTGGCTGGATGTTGGTGAGGTCGAAAACTAGAGGAATGCAAGGCTTCTTGGACTCACACACAAGATTGGGTGGAGTGTTGGATGTGGTTGGAAGTAAAACTCTTCCTCTTCCCTCGTGGAATGCAAGGGTGCTCATGGATGCTTGGGTTTTGTTGTTGGAGTGCAGGGATCTATGATGAAGGAGCTTAGGATGCAAGATGCTCAGGTTTGCCAGGAGTTCTCAAAGATCATGCTTGCCAAAAAGTCCCCAAACAAGAGGCATGTGTTGGTTTTTTATAAGAGGTGTAAATGACGAGCCTTGAACTCCCAAAAGCCTTGGAATCCAAGGGTTTCAAAACAGGATAGGATAGGGAATAAAACCTAGGGTGAGGGCATAATGGTCAATGCATAACTAGTGGGTATAAGGTGTGCATAAGTTGGGTAGACCAACAAGCAATGCTCTGAAATAGGGTAGTGCGCCATATTGGTGCTCTATAGTAGTGCGCCACGTTGGTGTGTCATATCGGTGCACCCACATGGTGCGCCTAGTATAGGTCTAGGTTGGTGCTTGATTAATTGAACCATCAATTGGGTTATTGGACTTGTGTTTGGATATTAACCTATGGTTTCAGGTTGGTCTGGGATACTGAGTAGGTTTTGGGTGTCGAGAAATGGAGTTGATCTGTCACATTTAGGGCAAGTCCTTTCGAAAGAGTCCACTTGCAAGTAACCTCAAAAATCGGAATGTCTACAGGTTTTATTCAAAAATGATTTTCAAATGTTTTTCCACTGATTTCTATTTATAGAGACCAAGAGGCCGAGGAGATTGAGGTTTGTGGACCAATAGACTTGAGATTGAGATTCGGGAGTCAAGGGTGTCGAAGAATCGTACTAACTGACTAGAGACGATTGATACTGTAAATATCCCACTTTCGCATTTCCTAGAGTCATTTATAATAGGAACCCTTGAGGCATCCCAGATCACATGACTAAGGAGTTCTAACCTTCCTCCAGATTTTTCCATGAAATTTCTGTGTTTTTTTGAGCTTTTAATGCGTATCTGTGGATTAAAATAAAAGACAAGGGATAAACTGTAAAAGATCAGGACGTTGCCTATGTACTAGGCGACAAATCCAGTCGCTTCTTTAACAGGCAACCAAACTAGTCACCAAATCAATAGGCAACTAGGTCTAAAGGCGCCACTAATAGGGGTGACACATATCCTGGCACTCTCTCCCTAAATAATTTGTCATCCTGGACTTTAATATAAGATATGGGACATTTACAAATATTATCATGATTTTTCTCATAATTATTATAATTTCTATGATTTTTCTAATATTTAAATATCTATGCATATCATATAAATCATTATAAATGCTAAATAATTCCAGAAAATTATTGAAATTCGGATGACTTGATAATTAAGATCACTTATCTTTATTTTTACCAAAAATGAGATTTTATGATAAGTGTGACCATGCTTGTCTGGGGATCTGGCGCGGAGTCGCACTAGAGGAAGGAGGCCACAGCCATGCCAAGATGGCGATGGCGCATGACAGAATAAAAACGAAAAGAAAAAGGAGTTGTCACCTAATCTTTTAAGGGAAAGACGAGGAAAACCACAAACAAACCACAAAGGATTGAATGCATGAGATGCAAATGTGATGGCCAGATGTCTACTAACCAGAGGACGAGTAATGATTCCTATTACGCACAGAGAAGGTGTTAGGCACCCTTGTACGTTCGAGAAACTCGGTTTCTCTAGTCCAATTCACTTGCTAGAGGCTGGATGAATGCTTGCTAAGCCTAGATTGTGTTCTAAACATGCCAATACGAATGCTAAGTCAAGACTATATGGATGTGCAAGATGGTATGCGAAAACTGTAAAGAAATCCACATGAAATGATGAAATCACCAGATATAACACAATAAACAAAATCACATGAAATGACATGATTTTTGGCAAGAATGGTTGATAAAATCATACAAGCCTCAAGAAAGTAAATAATGCAACCAACTCAGGTCATCGGAATCATAGAAAACATCGTGGAAATCAAGACGAAAAAATTGCAAAGAAATCCATGCAAAACAGGCAAACTTTGACATGTGAAGGAATTCACATAAAATGACGAAGTTTTTGGAAAGAATGCTCTAGAAAACCACACCAACATCGAGAGCATCAAAAATGCGATAGGCTCAAATTATTAGAATCGTAGAAAACACCATGGAAATCCGAACGGAAAAATTGCAAAGAAATCCACATAAAGCAGGCAAACGACGACATACGAAGAAAATCACATAAAATGACAGTATTTTAAAAAAACGCTTCGAAAAACCATACTGATATCAAAAAATAAAAAGTAGGGTCAACCCAAGTCATCGGAATCATAGAAAAAGTCATGAAAATAAAAAAGGAGAAATAATCCCCAAGTGGGCCAATATGGGCCTTTCGGTAAGTTAGTGTATGCCCTTAGGCAATGAAATCCAAATCAAATCGAAAAAAATAAAAAATGTAGGAGTAAAGGAAATCAAATTGAATGTCGGGTGAGGAACTCCAAAAACAAAATGAAGAAAAATCCACGAAAGAAACACATGAGATACAGGCTTACTTAAAAGGGATGGACTGATACACAAATGTGATAAAACTTTGTAAAATGCATGAATGTGTACCTAAATGTGTAAAAGGTACTAAGGAATGATTTAGACAAAGATTATGCAAGACTGAGTGCAAAAACTAACATACATGTGCATGAATCGGTGGCACAGGGGCAATTTGGTCATTTCTATGGTCCAATGTAACAAATGCATGTATGTATGCGATGTATGGTCTAAGATATGCCAAAATGTATGCAAAATGTTAGGAAAATGTTATTTTCAAGAAAACTTGCAAATGACAAGGTCTTAGAAAACGATAACATGGTGTAAACACAATAAGGGACAAGTACAAGGACCAAAACGTAAAATTCACAAAAAAGGGTGAAACCTTGTATTAAAATACATTCAGTGACTTCTATCCTAGTGTGCAGATGATGGATCAAAGGGAAATGTGGCACTAAGATGTGTGAGAATTGCACATTGGTAATTTCCTGAAAACTCAGAGTCTAATGTGTAAAATTCACATATAAGTGCAAATGTGACTAAAATATGAAACTAGAGATCAATTTACAATGCAAACATGATTTTTAAAAGAAATCTATGATTAAGTGCAAAATGTGAAATACAATAAGTGGAAAATACCAAAAATATGTAAGAAAACAATTAAAATCCTAAATGAAGGATTTAAAAAATAGTTTAAGAGTCTGAATGCAAATTCCCTGTGCTTAGGGATTGTATATTGTGAAATCAGGGGCCTACATGCAAAATTACAGGACTTAAGTGTGATAAAAACTAGACTTTTAGTATGGTCAGTGTAATTATGAAGTTTCTTAGGGTCAGGATGCAAATTGTATAAAGAAAAAACTCATTTTTAAAAGTTCTAGGGGCTCAGTGCAAAATATCAAGACTTAATTGCGAGGAAAACATGAATGTAGGAGTTTAAACGTGAAAAAACACATATTTATAGGATTGATAATGAAATTAAAACTAAACAAGGTAAAATATGCAATATTTACAAAAATAATAAAAGAATCAAAAGGTTATTTAAAAAACAAGGACAGAAATGTAAAGAAAAGGACTTAAAAGTAATGAAATGAGGACCTAAGTGTAAAGACATTTTAAACTAAAGGCCCTCGGCTGAATAAGCCCTCTTCAAAGATCACCGGATCGTCGGCATCTCCACTCCGGCGCGAACTCTGACGACCGTCCAGCGGCGCTACGGTGACGGTGGGGTTTTGGTGACAGTCCATGAGGCTGGAGGGAACGAGGGTGAGACTCTCGGGAGTGCTTGATGGGGCTGGGGTGGCCTGCTGCTCTCCCCTCATCTCTAGCTCCGGTGTGGAGTTGATCGAGGCTGAGGAAGACGACGGCGAGGGAGCTAGCTGCGACTCGGCTGTTGGAGTGGCGTGGCGAGGACCGGGAGAGCTTCAGGGAGGCTCGAGGAGACTTCTGGAGGTATCGGCGAGGACTGGAGAGGTTTGGCGTGTCCCCCTGTCTCCTGTGTCGGAGACGACGACAGCGGAGGTATGGGCGACGCTCCAAGCCCTGAAGCAACGATGCGACAACTCGGTGAGGTTCTTGACGATGTGGTGGATCTCTCGGAGGTGGTCGCGAGCGGCGGGGGCGTCTGGAGGCTTCTAGTAGCTTCGACGGCGAGGATCGGCGGTCGGCAGGGGTGTCCGAGAGGTTCTCAGGCATAGGAGGCCTAAAGGACTCCTCCTGAGCAACGCAAGCTTAGGGAGGAGGAGGAGGAGGAAGGAGGAGAGGCCCATGGGACGTCACCTGGCTCCAGGAGGCTTGCAGCCTCGCTGGTGGTGGTGAACCCACCACCGGAGGCAGAGACGACGGCGCACAGGGCCCGCTCGCTCCGGCAAACCACGTCTGGAAGACTTAACCTAAGTTGAGGACTAAAAGGAATAGACTTGGAGCTAAAAGGGAAGGAGGGGTACCTAGTTGTTGTTCTCCCGATGAGGCTTGTCAGCGACGCTCCTCTGATGGCTGCTCCGATGGTGGTTCAAGGTTGCAGAAAGACGCTGAAGGAGGAGGTCTGGATGCGAAGGAAAATCCTAGCTTGGTTGATGGTTTTAGTGCTCACTTTTTGGGGGCTGAAGCGCGCTTGGAGATGTAGGCCCAAGGATCGTCGGCGGCGGGCCTCTTTTAAACTTCGGCAGGCTTCCTCTAGAACCGTCGATTCTCCTTTTCATGGCTGGACGCCGTTGGATCGAGCGCGTGCTGAAGGAGGAAGGATCGAAGATCGCGGGAGAATCAAGGAGCCACTCTAGAGACAACGGGATCCTACCGGAGATGTCGCTGGAGAAATTAGAGTGCCAGAATTATTTTTGAGATTCTTAAGTTTTTGATTGAAGGCTCAAATGGATTGCATTGGGCTGAATTTGAGCCTAACAATGGACTTTGTTCTTTTTGTTGGTTTTTGTTTTTGTTTGAGTTTTTTAGGGTTTGTTTTGGTTTTTATTTTGGTATTGTAATTTGAATTAAAATTTTGATTTTGTAACTTAGGGTTTAATTAATTAGTTTTAAATTAGGATTTTTTAGGGTTTTAATTACTTAAAGGTTTTTAGAATTTTAATTATTTTAGGGTTTTGGATTTTAATTAGGAATTTGTATTTAATTAGGTTTTTTTTTGGGTTTTAATTAAGGTTTTTAGTTTAATTTGGATTTTTGTGTTTTAATTTAAGGGTTTTAGATTTTGATTAAGTTTTTTAGTTTAATTAGTTTTTTTTGGATTTTAATTAGGGTTTTTAGTTTAATTAGGTTTTTCTGTTTTAATTAGGGTTTTGAGTTTAATTTAGGGTTTTTGGATTTAATTGATTAGGGTTTTAGATGATTTAAATGGATTTTGACTTTAATTAGGGTTTTTATTTGATTAATTAGAGTTTTCACTTGATTAATTGGACTTTAAGTGGATTTTATTTAATTTTGACTTTAATTAAGGTTTTCATTTGATTAATTGGATTTTAAGTGGATTTAAGTAGATTTTATTTAATTTTGACTTTAATTAGGGTTTTCATTCGATTAATTGGATTTTAAGTGGATTTTATTTAATTTTGGCTTTAATTGGGTTTTTTGTTTGATTAATTTGGATTTTAAGTAGATTTTATTTAATTTTGACTTTAATTGGGTTTTTTGTTTGATTAATTTGGATTTTAAGTGCTTTAAATGAATTTTGTTTTGTTTTAATTCTTAATTATTGTTTTTTGCTTTGATTTGGTCAGAGTGTACTGGTGTGGGCCTGAAGGGGCTTGTATGGGCTTGAGTGAGTTTGTGGGTTTAGGTGGAGCTAGGGTTTAGGATTTTAGATTTGAAAGTTAGGATTTTGATGATCGCAATCAGAGTATCTTTCTAGAGGAGCCTGCTGCAAAGTCAAAATCGGAGTGTCTACAATAAGTTATCACATTTTATTGTTATAGCTTATATTTAATTCATGATAATGTTAAAAAATAAAGATAAAATCCAAAATATCCAATGGATTGTCAATCTATTTTAAATCAAATACATCATTGATTTTAATTGAGTTTTCTTGTAATTATTAAAGATTTGATTTTCAAATCCAATTTACTTAACATTTTAAGTGGATTTTGAATTTAGAAATTAATTTAAAATATCTTTCAATTACAAGTATGATTTTTTAGGATTGATTTGGTCAATATTTGATAATAAATTCGTAATGGATATTTTCTGATCTTAATTTTTCAAAAAAATTCTTTTTGATTACTCGACGCCATATGCACAGGCGACTAGCTTACGTGGTAGATTTCTCGCCAACTAGCTGCCGATTTACTACGTGCGTGGAATCCGGAGTCAATCTAGTCGTCGCATGTATGGGTAGCGACGACGAAATGATTCTGTCGCCTATTGTATAGGTAAAGAGATTTTTTACCTTTTAAACGATTTTAATCCTAATCATTGATCTCCTACTCGTCAATGACAAGATTTGGAGCCATTAAACTCTATAAATAGGCGCCCTGGGTCAAGAGTTTAATGGAGGCACTTTAAAAATTCTAAGAAGTCATTTTGCAAATTCTAGGAGAGAATTGTGAGAGAGAGCTTTCAGCCCCCTCCTCCATGTCCATCTCTTAGATGACATCTTAGATTCCAAAGATTACCTCCTGTCCAAGCCAAAGCACATTCTGGAGCTCCGTTAGGCCTCTACTTCCTCATCCACTCCACAACGTACGAAGGTGACGGGAGTATCATTTCAATTATGCATTTCTTTTTATTAACATAAACCATTGCATGACATAACATAGCTCATGACATATGCATGCGGGGACAACCTCTGGTTAGTATTAGTCTATTATTCATGTTGTTATCATTATCTTTCTAATTTCATTTACTGCACTCAAAACTAATCTAGATTTCTTTGTTTTTGTTGTTTTCTTTTTATTTTGAAGGGAAAGATATTATATAAGCACGAGGAAGCCATTGGACGACACCCTGTCGTCGATCTAGTGAATCGAGAACTCGCATCAATAAATCAATCCATCTCCTGTAGGTGTCTTGTCAGTCAGTTTCAGCAAAAGATAAGTGGCGATCACAAAGACCATCGATGTTAGTGGAGAAGACAACGATTCTACATCAATCCCCAAAAATCCATCCACAGATACCTTTAAAGGATTATGTATGAGGCCTAAGTTAAGACTCTGAGTTGAGTATTGGTAGGGTCAAGGGTTAGAATCCTTAGGTGGCCTAAGCGTAGAGACTTGTGTATTGGCAAGACCAGGGGTTTAGTTTTCCCTTGATGGCTAGAGTACCGAGGACGTCAATAACAAGTATCCTGTGAGAGTTAGCCAAAGTATGATATGCATGTGTCTTGCTTTTGGTGACATATTAGAGTGGACAATCATGAAGAGTCTTTATGGAGGAGGGATCCAAAATGGGTGGACTCTTTCGCAAGATAGTTCATCCGTGGCAGTGTAAAGCGCTTTCACAGTTGCTTATGGCCAATGTTAGTCACTTGGGCTCGAGTGATATGACATGTGTGTGTGTGTGTTGTTGTTGTGTTTTATATGTGACATAAAGCATTCAAGTACTATTGATTGTCTACTTTAAGTATGTAGATTCGATTGTGTTGTTGAGTTACTCAATGATAATTGAGTGTTCTGTGCTGAGTTGAGTTTTCAATGGATTTATTATCGAGTTTTTGGATACATACTAGGATACATTCATATTTTTTGTACTTTGGTCATTGTGACTTCGATGTAAGAAGCATAATGAACCTAGTCTTGTTAGCTTTGAGTTGAGTGGTCTTCAGATGTATGTCTTAGAGTTTTATATGTATGCTTCTAGCTTGGTCTTGGTCTTTTGATACGTATCTTATAACATGAATGCATCACGTTTTCTTGAGGTGTTTCGATAGATTTTTGGGGCAATAATATTGGAAAGCTAGTGTCATTTAGAGTCATGATTTTTGAGTCGATTTTCTTTGGTTTGACTTTCAACATCAATATTGTAATGTTAGTATTAGGTTTGTAGGTTTTTGGGCATTGAGGTGGCGTGTCATGCTTAAGCATTCTATCAGTACGTTTTAATTCAATTCTTGTTGTTTTGTTAGATTTGAGTTGCGCCTTAATCAATTTTCAAGTTTTGTATTCTTAATGGGTGTGTGTTGGATGACATTTTTAGTAGTCACTTTATGTGTGCTTTGTTTCATATGTTTGTCGATGTAAATTAAAAGATAGATTTCTTGTTAGTGTATATAAGGGAGTCATTCAACTACATATCGAGGATTTTGAATAAATACTCTTTTTTGATAAATTTTTTTCTGTTATAGTTTGTATTTGGATTTTATTGTAATATGAAAAAAGCTATGTTAATTATTAAGTAAGTGACAGCTCCGAAGGTCTATTGACAAGGTGGTCAATGTGAGAGGGTTGGAAGGTGTGGGAGGACGATGATTGAGAGAGACACAGGGTAAGGGACTGTGAGGGAGTATTTATACAAAGACAAAATGGAAATGAAAAAATTGAAGTACTTTCTTATTGTAAAGGAAAATTGAGTGGTCATATCTTATCAATTCCACTCTTGTGTGGAATTATGTTGTCAATTTTATTAATTATAATTTAAACAAGTCAATACACTTAAAGAATTACTAGGTATATAAATAACTCATAAATTAAAATACATTTCATACATTTTTAAATTTATACATTGTGGTACACAAATACAAGCAAGTGACATATAAACGCAATTAACAATACTAAGGTCCCGTTTGGTAACAATTATTAGAACCAGTTTATGAAAAAAAGCGTTAATTCTTAAAAAGTTGAATCAAATAGTTTTTTTATGTCGACTTTTTATTTGTACATAAAATGATTATAAAAAATTATAAAGATTGATTTTTCGAAAACACTGCTTATAAGAATAATTTATTTTTCCATAAACATTATCAAATGCTACCTAAGATCATCGATGGAAAAAATAAATCTCTCGATTTTTTTCCGAATTGTAATATAGTTGGAAAAAAATCCCACATGATTAATTTCACCTCACATGTTACCGCATGAACCTCACGTGACAGACAGCTGTCCCGTTCATTCCCCACTCATAAGGGCGGAGGATCCCGAGGGAGAGAACACGACACAGACTCACTCCCTTCCTTCCCCTCTTCCCCTATAAATCCCTTCTCCTCCTATAAATTCCCTAAATCAAACTTCCCACCTCGGAGGGAAAAAAAATAGGACGAGATTTTCTTCCTCTCCTCTCACTCTCACTACGAATTCCTCACCCCTAGGAGGTGCGCTCGAACCAGCCTCTCCGATTCTGACCTCGGATTGGTTTGGGACCAAATCTAGGGTTTTCTCGTTTCTGGTACCTTGACAAGTTTTGGTTGTTGGTGGAATTGCAGGTTGGTGGAGGCCCGGAGGGGAGGTGGTGGTATGGCGACCTTTGAGCTCTACCGGAGGTCCACGATCGGGATGTGTCTCACCGAAACCCTGGACGAGATGGTGTCCACCGGGACGCTCAGCCCCGAGCTTGCCATCCAAGTTCTTGTTCAGTTCGACAAGGTCCGTTCGTCTGCTGGCCTTTTTTTTTTGTGTTTTGTTGGTTTGGGTTTATTGGAAGTTTTGGTTATGGTAGTAGCTTTCTGGGTATGATGCAGTCGATGACCGAGGCGCTGGAGACGCAGGTGAAGAGCAAGGTTACCATCAAGGTGCGATCTTTACGGACCACTATCGTGGATTTTTGTGCTTTTTGTCTTTCTTATGAATGCTTTAGCCGTTGTTGGGTTTTTGTAAGTGTACCCTCTGCTTGCAAAGTGTTCTAAGAAAGGTAAGTTTCTCAGATTCTATTTGTATTGAGGAAACAAAAATGATAGTTTGCAATCGAGAAACTTGTCTGCGGTACAAAAGATCTGATCTTTTTTGGATGGCTTACATATGGATGCTTGTTCTCTATGTAAACATGTATTTTGTAATTTGGTTGCCGCCTTCCTTTTTCAATTTTCGGTATTTCTAAATTTTGTTTTCAAACTTTATTTTTTAAAATATGGTGTTATAGTTAATAATGAAACATTCTGCGTCTAAACTCATTGATGTTTACTATCTACAGGTAGTCTAAACATATGCCTTAGTAGGCATTGATGTCATATTTTCTTATTTGCCTCACATTTAGAAAAATGTTTGCGTCGTGCTGTTGTGTTCCTCGTCGTTACAAATTTTTTTTGGCAGTCAGAAACCTCTTCCCCGCCTGACCTTTTTGAGAAAAGCTTGGTTCTTTATCTGACAATTTCTCAACAAGCCATATTGTCCCCGAACTGTTGTCAATCTGGTTTTTGTTTAACATTATGTCGTTTCTGTTTCGAGTTCTTTTGGTGGGGGGGTGAGGGTGTGGTCAAGGGATACGTTTAATTCTAATACACAACCTGCCAGCTCTTATAATTTTTTTTGTGTATGCTAACTACTATTGCACGGCATTTGTTTTGACAAGTACTTTTGCACCTACTTTGAATTTCTATTGGTTTGTAAAGAGATCCTTAGTGTTGAGATTATACAATGATGCTTTTCTAATGATTTTTAATGTTACAAAATTTCTCAACAAACCTATCTCAATTCAAAAGGTGTAGTCATTTGTATCATGGACTCTCATCATTTGAATTTTTTAACTTTATACATCATATGTCGAAATGCATAGGAAATATATAAGTTTGATTTTGACCTTAAGTTTATTAATGAGCAGGGACCCATCGTTGAAGAGTAAAATATGAAGAATGTGGGAATAAAATGCAATTTTCAGCTAAAGCTCTGAATACCCTTCTTATAAAGTTTTTGCCGTTTTGGTGTGCTTACTTTAGAAAGATGGAAAAAGCGGAATTCTAGGATTTCAATCAAATCTCTCCAAAATCTCATAGAAAATATACCACTAGTTTCTTCTTTTTTCATGTTAACAAATTCTTTAAACAGGTTTTAGAAACTGAAACTACTCAACAAGAATTGCCTATAACTAGATGATGAATTTGAAACTACCTAGTTTTTTATGCCAATTATGATGTAGAGATAATGTTAATCAGAAAGAACCAACATCTAGAGTTAATTGGTCAGATTAATAATATGAGAAAGGATTATTGATGATTCTTATCATATATGTTGTGTTTTGTGGGGGACCAACAACTTTCAGCAATGCTTAAGTAATACTTTTTTTTTTGTCATATCATTGCATGCACATGGATATTGTAAGATATACACATATTTGTGACATGGCAATTCGTGAAATAATAGGACATGAGCATGAGAAGTGTACTGTAAAATGCTTGAACATACATGCATGTCAAGTCATAATAATTGATGATAAAAAGAGAAACTGAGAGACAAGGATGAATACACAGGCATAGACTAGATGGAAAATGTATTAAAGAATGGTGTTTAGTAGGAAAAGCAGGTGAACAGTAATGCACAAGGAAGAGTATTGCAAGCCATGATGTTCGATTATTTTCTTCATTTTGAAGAATTGTATAATGTGTTCAAAATGTGTCCTACAGCCCTAGAGGTTTTCCAAGTCAGTGTTGGTGGGAGGGTGTCTAATGCTTGTTGGAGACACTTTCCCAACAAGAGAAGTGAAGTGTTGAGTGTAAAGAAATAGGCATAAACTAATCAAGTGCAGAAAATAGGTATTAGTCCTTTAAGAACTATTTGATGGTTGGTTTGGTACCTTGTAAACTTTCCAATTTATTATGCTTCTATGATCACACTTTTGCTCCTTTGAACTGAGCCACAGTTTCTTGTTTTTTGGTTGTTTGTTTTGGGATGTGTAGGGTCATCTACATACCTACAGGTTCTGTGACAATGTATGGACCTTCATCCTACAAGATGCAACGTTCAAAAATGAGGAGTGTCAGGAGAATGTTGGAAAGGTTAAGATTGTAGCATGTGACTCAAAGCTACTATCACAGTGAGCTGTTTGGCTCTGCTCCTACTACGGTTAGGTGATGAATGAGGCATCACAGACTTGGTTGTTTCAGATTACCAATTGAGAACTTGTTTATGAATGGAACTACTAAATATTTCTAGTGTTTGAGATATTAGTCGAAAGTGGATGGACACCTTTCTTTGTCATTTAGGCTCTACATCTTTGCCTGAATGACAAACTTAAGTTGTATTAGTAAATCACCAAATGTAAATCAGCTCATGTTCAGGCGTCTAAGTTATTAGTAAATATGATCAGTGATTTTTCTTCATGAGAGATGAAAATGTGATTTGTTTTCCAGTTTTGAGCATAAAAATTGTCGTTGGCTTCACCGCTTCAGGAATTAGTTCTGTTAATTCTTTGAGCGCTACTGTATGTTTTACAAATAAGAGGAAATGTATCTACTCCATGATTACTGTTGTATAATTTACAATTAACATGGATGGCCGCATGGACCATCAAATTAGATGCGTCATGTACGTTATCATGTTATCAAATCTTGTTTAACTACCACTTTGCACTAATTTGCTTCGTCTTTTAACAGGCATAATGCACCTTGTGATTGGTACGAGCAAAGTTTGATCTCATGAGCAAAGGTAAATGATACATATTGGTTTGTGTCTGAGCTACAACTTCGAATAAATCAATAAACCCACGATCATCTCTTTCTCCATGAGAACCGAGACATAAAGCAGTTTGCTATTTTTTGGCGTTACGTTTTCCTTTTTTGGAGGAAAAGGTTTGAGACGGATGTTATGACAATGCTATGTTAGTGAAACATACGGCGAGAAAAAGGGATCAAACCGAGACCTAATTAAACAGCAGAAAAACGCCAAACACAAACAAGAGAAGATCAAACAAGAACCTGACACAGCACAATCATCCTAAATGCATTGATTGGTGGGATTCTGGTCAACCATGATTTGTTCCCCCAAGCCATTACATTTGTCCGCGTTCGTGCAGCAACCTTCTCTCCTTGTAAAGATATAATCAAAAGCTATTAAGGTTGTAATTGATGCCAACTAATTTGCCCTAGCACAATTACTTGAAACTCGTTATTGTACTAGTAGACATGTAGACTGAGCCGACCTAGTCCACAAAAATAAGGGCTTAGTTGGACTTAGGCTGGGTCAGGTCAGCCCAGTCTGGAGGCAAGCCAGGGTTAGGTTGGGCCTTCGTGTGAAGGACGTTAGTCCAACCTTGGCCATCCAATCCTTGTTGCATTGGACTTGGAGGGTTAGGTTGGGTTTAGCCCTTTTACTTGTGTATTTTAGAAATTATTAAATTGTGAGTATAAAAAAAGTTTAAAAATTAAATAAAAATATTTTATTAATATTCTAATAATTAAAATCACAAAAAAAAAATATTTTGATAAAATTTTAAAGTTACAAAAAAAATATAATTACCAAATTAATAGATATTCATTAAAAGGAGTTTTCTATACATGTTGTAAAGGTTGTATCATTTTCTGCTGATTCATCGTTTAACTTTAAATTAGACTAAACTTGTAGGCTTTGAAGTAGAAATGTAGAACTACCAATGTGTAAAACCAACTATCATGATACAATTGATTAAATAAAGTAGAATTCACACCTTCTTCTTAGGTTCAAATCTCAACTGTAGAGACAAAAAAAATTACATCTATCGATTTCAAAAAAAAAAAAAAACAATGTGTAAAAAGAGTTAAGATGAATTGATAAAGCAGAGAATAGAGAAGAATTAAGAACACAGACTTAACCTAGGTTTGGGTAAATTGAGCTTGGACCAATGCAGACCCTCATGGGCTCGGGCGGAGTCAGGCCAACTCAAGCCTCCAACGAGCCAAGCTAAGCCTACGCCCTTTTCAAACCAGGCTGAGCCGCTCAACCTTTTTTCCACCTCTATGTACTAGATAACAACCACACATTGGACATCCACTTAATCAGCCATTATACCTCTACATCTGCCAATAATAGGGGCCATCATAAAGCATGGTCTTTTCTTTGACAACTTCAGATATAAACCAATTACAATGGTACCGTTCACTAACCCAAATATTGGTAGTCATTAAACTTGATTCTTGTCAAGCACCCTTAACAATTCCAATTTTGACAAGACGTTCAAATTCAAAACTTTGAAACATGTAGTTAAGAAGAAACAAATAAGGCAACGCAAAAGAAACAAAAGCTTGACTAGCATTACATTTGTTTTCTTCAAAAAAAAATATCTAGCAAACTCATTATAAATTTCGGAAAGAATTCAGCAGCATTCATATCTTTGAATCACTGGAGTTCAGAAAAGGTAGCGGGAAGGAAATGTCAAATAACTACAGCCTTTTAATGGGGTAAAAAACCATGCTACAAACTAAGTAGGAACTATGAATTAATCAAATTGTTGTCTTAGCTGCATCTCTGTTTCACTTTTCCACGTTGCATGACTTGACTGTCCCTTCATCCTCTTACTCTTCTCCTTATCTTTGACAGTTGACCCTTTCTTTTTTTCCTGGACACTGCTTGGATTCAAAGGAGGGCGATCCCCACATACAGGGCAAGCCATGCCTTTGGTATGTGAATAAGTCTTCGGAATCCCACATTGCACACACATCCTGAAAAAGAATAAGAGGGGAATATTCACGAAACATGATGGTGAGTTGGTGACTCATGCTAAAACTCGAAGTCAGCTATTTTGTGGCCATGTAAATATAAGAATCCGGACTAGATTCTGCCACCATTTAACTAAGGCATTTATATCAAGTGCAGATAGATAACCTTGCAAACAAAACATGGTAAGTGCCAAAAAAACAGTCTGATTCTTGTATTAAGCCTCTAAGTCTAACAATCATCAAAAGGCTGAAACTAGAATGAGTCAGAGGATACAAGCAAATTCTAAACTGAAAAGATATTAAATCAATAATGGACAAAAAAGTATAATTTATGTCAACATAAAACGTGTAAACCTTATAAAAATAATATTTACAATAAGTATGATACTAGGTTAACATAGTAAAATGCACCTTAAAAGGTCGGCAGCATCGCTTGGTTCAGGATTTGTTGCAGAAATCACTCGTGGACCTTCTCCAGATGTTTTACAGGCAGACCCTGGATTAGAAATCCCATTTCCATCGATGTCACTTCTTACTCGGTCCCGTATTCCAGTTAGTTGAGCTTTTGCTTCCACAACAACACCTATGGAGCATTAAAGCTTCAGAAAATCTCCCTTAAAATAAATAAATGAGGAGATATCATTAAGAAATTTGAGTAGTGCTCAAACAGGGTAACGGAACAAAAAACATTGCTATCAGCCAAAATTGAAGAAGGAAAGAGGTTCAAAAGGTTTCTTTATCCTACAATTAAGAATGGATCTAAAATCACTGTCACATTTAGAAAGGGAGATGTCATTCATCATAAGATTTTGGTGCCAAATGTTGGAATATATCCAAATGCATATCCAGGTGCAGTACATATAACCCCAAATCACCTTGGTATTACTGCATCTACAAACTGACATAATCCCTTCACCCAAAAACCAGCTGGATATCAGTTGCTTTGAAACTAGTAAACCATTATACCTATTTCTTATACTCACATGCCTTGTGAAGTCATGATGCATCAGGTAGTTACTCAAGAAAACTACATCACTGCAAGTTAGCAGCAAAAGGCAGCGTAGTAAGATTGTTAGGCTCTAGAGAGAACCAATCTACTAGTTGGTTCCAGTGCAATCATATTCGTATACAACACCCGTAACATGTGTTTTCTATATGAATGCAAATGTTTAGGATACTAATGATGTTCCTCTCACAGAGGCAACAAATATGAAGAACTTATTAAGTTCTTAATATCATGGGAGGCAAGGGAGATAGGAAAAAGAAAGTAAGAAAAGAGAAGCACCAGCTCAATATTATAGTCTTATTGTTTTATGAATTACCAATATCTTACTCACCAGATTAAATTATAAACACTAAAACACATTCTAAATTAACTAAAAACGTGGCAGCCAGAAATCTCTCTCTCTCTGACACACACAGGGCCAGCTTCCAAGACTATCTGACTATACTCGAGAGATAATGCACATAATCCAGGTTTCTACTGAAATGTTTTTTTTGAGAATAAGGTAGATTTCTACTTTCTAGAAAATATAACTTCGAAAAGTTTAGGATAACTTCCAACATAGAGGAAACTGTATCGCCATTTATTAACAGCACCAATTCTCAAAAGAAGAAGAAGAAGAAGCCAGTGACGTAAAATACTTTGTAGACATGCTATAGAAGACGAGCAGGAATCTATCGCAATTGTTATGGTCCATAACATCCCTAGATATTTTAACAGGTGGTGCATGGAATTGGAAGGAAGCCAATGTCCTTACGTTCAGCACGAAATCTTTGCTTTCCCTCCATTACGGAAACAACAAGGGAAAATCAAGATCTAACTATTAGATGAGCATTACCATTGGAATCATGCACTAACAAGTAAATATGAAATATCCAATTTTTAAGCCGCAACAACAACAAGAAGAAGATTCAAAACACCGGCACTTACCCGAAACCACGAGAGAGAGAGAGAGAGAGAGAGAAAAGAAGGAACAAGATTGCACAAACAAAGAAGATCCAACACCGGGGAGTTGGTACCTGCAGGAAGGTCTTTCTTCTTGTCCCTCACAGACTTCCCACCTCGGTTCCTCCACTTCCGATCGACTTCCTTCGTGTTCCCACCACGCTCCCTTCCTTCCCCCACGCTGTTATTCAGAAACTCCGGCGGCCCCGCGACCTCCAAGAGAATAACAACAACACACAAGTTCACACACGCAAAACACACGTCACCTGAGACCCTAGAGCATAACCACCATCACCATGAATTACCTCGGAGAAGACATCCAACGCGGACGGCAGCAAGGACGTGGAGGAGTGTTTCGGGTGATCGAAGATCGATTTCTCCCTTCCCGTCTTCCCCGCCCGTCCTCTCCCCACTCCACCGTTTTCACCCTCGCTGAGAGAGGAGGAGGCATCCTCTTGCGAAGCTGGAGACGGGTCAAACTCTTCGGCTTCAGCTCCCTCTTCTCCGGAAGAGTAGCCCTGCAACAGTGACAAGCTCATCGCCTCCGCCGCATCCAACGCCGTCGTAAGCTCGCGCCGGTGGCTAATAGCGGGAGGGAAAGAGGGCTTTTCTAACTCCCGGCACGAGGTGGTGTGGTCTTTTTCTGTAGTGGGCCTTGTCGTTCAGGCCCATGTTGATTTTCGGCTTCCTCTCATCCATACATTTGCAGCATTTTGTTGCTGAGAAGAAAGAAGCGATATATTAAAGCACTTGCTGTTTTCTAGTCGACAAACCCTATTCCGAAATAGAAGCCACATCAACAAACCCTTTGTTGGAGAAAGCATGCTAAGATTTCTTTCTTTCTTTTTTTGGGTACTTGTAGTTGTAGCATAGAGTTCTATGCATGTAATATGTATGATACATTGACACTACATGCAGTGCGGTTTAAGTACTGAGCATCGTTGAACACTTGGAAGCTGGCGCCGATTACATATCAAGGTGACAAATAGACGTGCAACCCACATTAGCACTACCATCCAGCTTAAGCCAGGGCTGATGGCAGCTGGGATGATGCTGCTTTCAGACTTTGCAATGGACGTTCATTTGCTAACCATCTGTTCTTATTTTAATTATCTTATTATCACGCCTCTTTTGTTATACCGACGATAACATCAAGCGGTGGGTAGGTCGATCCACAACGCCACATTGGTAGCGTTTGTTTACACATATCTCCCAGCTCTCGAAATGGTAGAGCTAGCAATGTGGATTGTTCCAGATGACTACTGCACAGTGACATCTCCAACACATGTGGGAGTTGGTTGGAGGAGCTGCGAAGTTGCCATGATCAACTCCTAAATTTGTTATTTGGTGAGCAATGTTGGGATCTTGAAGATCCCGTGGGAGTCGGGAATTCGTGACTTGTTTATTTAGAGAATCTACTCTCAAATAATGTTGAAAGCTGCGGAAGCTAACATTTGGTGCAAACGAACGC